>JAYKAV010001055.1:1229886-1305118 GCA_035582835.1 Phoebastria nigripes | reverse complement strand
CGGCTGTCAACCAGCACCCCCAGGTCCTTTTCTGACAGGCAGCTTTCCAGCCACTCTTCCCCCAGCCTGTAGCGTAGCATGGGGTTGTTGTGGCCAAAGTGCAGGACAGTGCTTCTTACAACAGTGGGGCTTTGCTTGGACTGGGTGACTTGGCAGCGCACACTTTTGCTCACAGTGAACCCTTTTGGAGGAAAGTTATTTTCAGCAGAAGGGTTGCCATGATGTTGTTTGTTCTCTTTCCATGCAGTATTCCAAACAATCTGTGACATGCAAATACATGTCATCGACATCAATGATCGGATTCCCATCTTTGAAAAATCAGATGTGAGTATTCTTAACACCGTTTTTGATGTCCCAATAACTTTTGACAAATGTTTGAGCATACATTCAATGTCTATAGAATGTCAATGGGAAACCAACCATTTACAGAACAAGTAACAGAGCAATCCACTAGTGAAAATAAAGGCAACGTATTGCTGCAAAGCCTGCATATAAGGTCTATCTAGACAGTCGACAGTGGGACTGACTCATAGTTAATTCTGAAATGTAAGGTAATTTTCTCAGTGGAAAACTATGTGTACAGAAAGAAATGATTCTACTAAAGCAGTTTATTCCAGAAATGTAAGTTCTGGAGGGAAAGGAGGAAGAAAAGGCTTTAAAATTAATTAAAATAGCTAAATGGAAAAAAGCTAACATTTCCCAAGTTCCCTTCCAAACACAGTATTAATGTATCCAGAAAAGCCAGAAGGTGAATGGAAATCAAAGGCTGTATTTTCTTTAACCAGAAACGGTGGTCCAGTGATCCATGCCCAAATGCATACCTGCTGGCCCTTTGTCCAGGAATGGGTGTCAGGCTTTTGCTTCTTCCTGTGGTGGAGGTGCTGGCATCTGGCAGAGAGACCTTCCGTGACTTCTGCCTGCTGGCCCAAGCCTCCGTGCAGACACTGCAGTGGCAGGAGTGTCTACATTTAGGTGTCTAAGCTCCCACCATACTTGTAGGCAATGTAGGCGGTGGGCTCAGGAGAGCTGTCTAGCTCATCAGGTGTAGATGTTCTCTTGGGGAAGCTGTGTTGGTTTTTGGGATTTGCTGACTGCATTGCCCAGCTCTGTTGATGAAAATGGGAGCTTAGACACATACAGACTATGTGCCTACATAGCAGGCTGTTGACTTTCTCACCTCAAGGTCTCAGTCCAGGACCTGGTCTCAAGATGAGACTGCTGGGTCAGGGCACACATCAAACAGAGTAAATAGAGCTGGGCTGCTAATGCTGCAACGGCCTATGGTGCATGGAGCAATTAAATATTTTACAGTCAGTGGCTAGGATGCTTACTGCGTAGAGGAGACCTAGGTGCTGTCCCTACTGCTGTGGGCATTGCATGTACGTGGAGTAGCTTCAACAGAGGAGGTAAAGGCTCCTCCAGAGGGTCTGGGACTGCTGCTATACTAGTAGTCACCCACTGACAGAGATCCCATCACCTTTGATAAATGTATGGCTAAAAAGGGGGATATAGTAACTTCGCAGAGGGTCTAATGCCCATCTTGCATCTCTGGGTTCCCCTGGGCAGCGAGGTAGCTCACCTCTACTGCTGCAAGGCACTTCACTAATGTTTTTGTACATCTCTCTAACCTGGTTACATCTCTGCTGTGAAATGCACCCACCRCTTCCCTCCCTCACATGGCTGCTGTGGGTTGAAATACATCCATGCTTGTGGGTCGCGAGCTTGTTGCAGTGCTCAAGTTTTTATCCACAGATGGTGCTCGGTGTGTCATGTTTCAACAATCTCTCTCTCCTCAGTATCACAATGTGACTATTGCAGAAAGTGAACCAGTAGGAACAGTGATATTAGAAATTCAAGCTACCGATGGAGATGAGCCTGCCACAGGGAGCTCCTACATCATTTACCAAGTGAAGGAAGGAGATCCAAACAACATGTTCATCATAGAGACAGATCCTGAAACAAACCGAGGGTTCGTCAAGATTAACAAGGTGAATAGATGGGTTTATTCTTCTCCTTTATATATATATATAAWATATATATATATTTGGCATAAGCAGTAACACCCTTGTGATGATTTGCAGAGGGAGGGGTTGGCTGGTGGTGGGGTGAGGACACCTGAAGCATGGTGCAGACTGCAGGAGGCCCCACTCTTGGCCTCAGGTGCTGTGCCTGTGCAGTGCTCAGGCACACCTATCCTTCTGCCTTTGCTGTCCCCTACCCACCCACTGCCACCAGCAGCTCCCTCCGCTGGCTGTGCTGCTGGCCCCTTCTCCAGCAGAGCAGGCTCTGGCCAATGAAGTAGGTCTTTATGCACCATAAAGAAAAAAAAAGGCATTATTTGAGTGATTTTGCAGCAGTATTTCTGGAAAAGAGAAAGCCAGCTAAATGCTTCCATGGGCTGTGGTCATGGCGGTGGGCTGTCACGGGGCAGATCCTCCTTCCTGCTGGTGCTCTGGGCTGTTGGTGACTTTTGCAATGGGAGGTGCAAGTGAGACCAGCATGTCTCAATGTCAAGATGGAGAGGCAGTTTGCTTCTGCTGAGGCAAACATTAACTGCGACAAAGCCCAGGTCAGCACGTGCTGTGATGGGTGATGCATCCCATATTTGGATGCTGGAGACAGGAATATAAGGAACACTTTCTGCTGCATCCATGAATTTCAATAGCAAAAGTGCTCTCCCTTTGAAATTAGCCTTCTCGAAGGCTCTTGAACTACAGGTCCAGAAAACCTATCACTCATTTTCCAAAATGTTGTTTGCATCCATTTCACCTGCAGCCAGCTGGGCCAAGGGCAGGCAGATGCAACATTTGGTGGACCATCTTCAGGCTCAACCTCAGCACCATTTTTTCCCAAGGAGGCAATTGTGAGAAACTCCACAGTGTAACAACCCTCATATGACTTTTGTCACCCAGAGGTCACATGAGGCCTTCTCGTACAGAGCTATAAATACTACTGCTGTAAACAGGATATAGTTATTAAACTTAGTCAGGCAGGTGGCAACATCATTAGAAAATGCAGTTGCTGAGTAGGCCTCCACACGGATGTATGGTTTCATTTAAATTGACTGTTCCCAGTGTCGTTTTGCTCCTGATAGCTCTCCCTTATTTCGTCCGTATCTGGGATGCAATCTCCTCCTTGAGATGAGGGGGACTTTGTGGTTTCCCATGGGATCTCCCTGCGGCAGTGGGGCCGTTGCTTAAAGCACCTTTTTTTTCTAATTTATCCAGGCTCTTGATTTTGAAGCAGCTCCAGTGTACAAACTGGTGATCAATGCCACAAACCCCGAACCATTGGTGCCAGGCGTGCAGTACAACTCAAGCTCCCTCACCTTATTTAATGTTTTCGTAACAAATGTGGACGAGCCACCTGTTTTCCAAAAGACAGTTTACAAAGGAGAAGTGTCTGAAGACATTCCTGTCAACACCCTGGTCATGACGGTGGAGGCCTATGATCCTGAGGGGGATACTGTACGGTAAAAAAGAGTGACCATGATTTATTTATTGAATTTAGGATTTAGAAAATTGTACTAAAAGAGGTACAAGAAAAACATGACCAATATTTGGCATGCAGAAAAAGACTTTTTTACAAAAGTCTCATCTCCTAGTAGAAGGTGGAGGTGTGGTGGGGTGGTGGCCGGTGACCCACCTGCAGCAGACTGCTGGGCAGTGCTTTTCTAACCAGCTTTCTCTCTGTGCTGTGACAAGCATCAGCCAGTGGGGCCCTTGAAACTAAAAGGGAAGAAGGCCAATATATGTCTCCAGGAAAAAGCCAGTGCTAGTCTGAGAATAACAGGGTTTCCATATCCATAATGCCTTTAACAAATGAATGAAGCATATACTGCGTACCCCTAGGAATCAGTAGGACAGTAGCTGCTTTTCATGTCGCACAGGGAACCGCACAGGGCTTTTTCTCCACCAAAACACACCACCTGTAGTGAAGCTCAAGTCTACAGTTGACAATTAATTCATTTTATTTTCCAACTGCCGAAGATGATATGCCTGCTTCCACTGCGGATGCAAAGCTCTGTGCAAGACAACTCCTATGCTTGGGATGCAAAACCCTAAACTTGCTCATTTGGTGGCCCAACACCATATTGTATCATCAAGTCACCTTGAGTTTCTGCCAGCTCACGGATCTATGCACAGTGCTGTGTTTCATGGTGTAAATGTACCTTGCACAGTAGAGTTGGATAGAAGAATTATTTGTGGCTCTTGCTGCATGATTCCCAGCTGGGATGCTGAACAGATCAACCCAAAACAAACAATCCTTGAAATTTAACTAAAATTCAGCAAAATACCAAGTAGTTAATGGAGTTGCAGAATATGACTGTTAGGTCTCCAGTGGATTTTTATTCCCAGAGGTTTCTCATCTGGCTTTCTACTTTCCCCTAACTTTTGGGAACTTAGCATGTTTGGCCTTCTGTCAAACTGGTTTGAAAGTGAGCCACATAGTCCAGAAGCTCTCGGGAATGATGACAGAGACACATGACAGGAATTCATATTTACATAAACCACATCTCTGCTAAAAAATAGGTTAAAGGACATAAATAAAAAGTATAAAAAGTAAAAGATGTACAAGCATGTCGGCATGCTGTTTTTAATGCAAGGGGTACTGAAAGAACAAAAGCGTTGAATGAGAAGGTCAGGTCATATCTACTCAAGCAAATGCCTGTGCTTTAACTGGGTCATATGTTCATGGTTAAATTTGTATAAGTAAATACCCGGAGACCTTGTGTTTTTTTTTTTAAATAATATAAAGGCACTTATGTAGTGATGTTTAAAGCACACTCTGTTCCAAGGCTGCCCCGATGGTAATTACAGGCTGCTCCAGACTGGCAGCAGATGACCACTGTAGTCTACCTCAGGGTCCTGGCCCCTTGCTCATCCAAAAAAGGGTGCCTGGCTGCACTGCTCCCTCTGCCCCCCAGCCTTTGGCTTGTGCCCCCATCAAAACCAAGGCATGGGAGATGTGATGGGGAGAGAGGGACATGGGGTTGGGACAGAGCGCACTTCTGTACCAAAAGCTCAGGAACAGCCCAGGTGTCCCAGTTAGGAGGAAGGTGGAGTTGCAGTTACACAGGCTGGAGGAGCGGTGGTGTTCCCACGGTTCTGCTCTCACTCTTTATTCTCAGTGATTTTGGCCTCCCTACCTCCGTCCCTCCTGGTTGCCTGTAGTACTGGGACTCTTCCAAGAACTCTCTCTTTAAGTACAATTGTAATCAAGCTGCTTGCCTAAAATCAATAAAGAATTATTTGCTTTGTGAGCAATTTTGGAATAGTATATGTAACTTTTTCTTATTTCTTTCCAAAGATACTCCTTAGAAGGTGACATGAGGAAATGGCTGAGGATTGATTCAACCACTGGGCAGATATACACTGCTTCCACTTTGGATCGAGAACAGCAAGAAATGTACACGGTTGATGTTGTTGCATCAGAGCTAAGTAAGCAATGAAACAACTACATATACACAGAGAGGAATCCCTTGCCCTTACTGCTTTATGAGGAATTATACTTCCCATGACTAAACCCATGAAAAGTACAGGAACATGTGATGTATGCTTAGAAGTACATATTTCTTAAGAATTTAAGTTTCTTAAAAGAAATCTTGATGTTCTAGATAATAAGGATTAAAATAGCTTTCATGAAGTTAGCTATCATATGCCGTTATATTTGCTTGAGCCACATGGAATATAGAGAAGGTTAGAATTTCTTTAGTGTTTTCAGCATCAACATTTTCTGGCACTTTTTTCCTCTCTGGCTATAAAGATTTTAGTCTTTCTTGTAGGTATGTTTAGGCTTCCTGAAAACATACCTGGAGAGTAACTTGCAACCTTGTACAGAATTTCGTTTTATTATGAATAAAACTAATACACTAGTTAGACTGAAATGTATTAGGGCTCCTAGTTCCAGCCATTGGAATCTTTCAGATAGTCCATCTGGGGAGATTTCATTACGTGATTTACATTGAATAGGGGTTAAAAACTCTGGACTATATCTGATTGAATGAGGTATAAATCTAGATTTCCCTTATTAAACACAGATAAACAATAATGCTGGCCACTGTTTTGGGGGATATGGGTAAAGATGCAGTTCCTGTATGTCAGGAAAAAGGAGTGCTTCCTCGAGCACTGAGATGGAGTGGGGCTGTTCCTGCAGGAACAGGCTGGAGAAACGACAGGGCTCTGAAAGCTCTTCCTGGGCCCCTTGTCTTGGCCCCAAGGCAGAATATTGACTTACATTTCCTATATATAGAAGAGACATGGGAAACTTAAGGAGTTTCATGCTTAAAAAAGCGCTCCAAAGAGCACTGGTCACCTTGGATGTGACTGCTTACCAGATATGATGGATGTGACTGCTTACTAGATACGATGGTCTATCTGCCTCCTTTCAGTTGCTAGTGTTCTGTAGTTAGCAAGAGTTGGGGGTAAATAAACCATACTTTTTAAAAAGTGGTGGCAGCTACCATGAGTCCCTCAGGACCTCCTGAGATCTTGCCTCTGCAACCTGCAGACAGAATACCACCTCCCACTGCCTGCCTGATGGTGTATGTATACAATAGCTGCAAATGCAACAACCCAGTGTGCAAGTCCCAGATGTGTGTGTAACTTTGCATTCTGTTAAACTCTACAGATAATGCAGCTCAAAAATCCAAAACAACCTTGATACTACACTTACGTGATGTGAATGACAACCCTCCACAGTTAGCTATGGATTATCCTCCTTTCTTCTGCCACCCGCTCAGTGGAGGAGAGAGAGCTTTCATTCAAGCTACTGATGCTGATGAACAGTGGTATTATTCAACATTTGCTTTTTCTCTCGCGGATGATATGAATACAAGAAATAATTGGGAAATCTCAAAAGTCAATGGTAAGTTAATAAAGCTATTCTTATAATGATATGGGACTCTCTAAGTACTCTGGGAAATATAAAGAAATATTGAAYTCCTTTTCATTCCTACTATTGCATATCCAGTATTCCATGTAGAAAAAAATTATGTTGTTAAGAAATTACATGCATTTTGGCATGTATTTATTTGAACACCTAAGTCATTAATAATTTTTTTCAAGAGATTACATCTAGTTTGTTGCAAGCTAAAATTTCACTAGTGCTTACGAGAGAAGAAACATGTAAGAATAAAATGTACCGTGTGCTTAAATGAATACAAATCACTTCTGCTAAACAAATAGAGCAGTTTGCAAACTGTCTATTTCTGACATTTCATGTGCAAAGGGAAGTCATGCCTCACAAACCAACTGGAGTTCTTTGAAGGGGATCAGTAAGCACATGGATACGTACTTGGCCGATAGAGCCTGTCTGAATTCCTAAAAGACGTTTGATGAAATGTCCCACTAGAGAAAGCTGGGCTGCCACGATGTGAAAGGGACAAATTTTGAAAGGATAAATAATAATTTAAAATTCAGGAGTTGGAGTAAATGGTCAGCTCTCTCACTGAAGTGAGTTCACGTGTGGTTTTCCAAAGGGGTTTTTGCTAGGTCAATGAAAATGGGTGTGCAATGAGGAGGCGAAGTTTACTCATTATACAAAGTTATTTGAGTAGGAACCAAGTGTGAAGAATTGCAGAACATCCTTGCAAGACTGAGTTGGTTGAACAATAAAATGGCAGATTCAAATGAACCCTGGACTCCCAAATTCACATTTGAAATCATGGGTGCTGAGCTGACCATTATGAGTCAGGAGTGAGACCTGTAAGCAGTTCCATGAAAATGTGAGATCAAATTATCAGTAGTGTTCAGAAAAGCAGATCAAATATTGGGAATTACTAGGAAAGGACCAGAGAAGAAATCAGAGAACATCATTATGCCCCTGTATAAATCCATGATTTGTTCAAATCTTGAACTCTGGTCTCTCCATCTCCAAAAAGATGCAGTAGAACTGGAAACAGGTTCAGATAGGGCAACAAGGATAATCAGAGTTATGGAGTAGCCKGATATAAGGAAGTGTATGGAAGCAGCAAAGCAAGCTACTACTTTTTAGCTTGGAAGAGAGTAGGGAAAAAAAATACAATAGAGGTCTATAAAATCATGAATGGTCAGGGTGGCCAGAGGTTCATCGTTTGTCCTCTCTTCCAGTACACAAACCTGGGAGCCTCAAATGAAGCTTATGGGAGTTATTTCCAGTGCAGATAGAAGGAGGAAGTAGTTGACTGTGGAACTTGTTGCCACAGCGTGTTGTGTATGTAGAAAGTTTCTACAAGTTCAAAGCAAGAAATTACATCTTGCTCAAGAAGTCCCTGAGCTGAAAATGGTTGAAGGCTGGGAGAGCATTTGGAGAAAATAAAATACATGCTTGCTTTTTTATTGTAGTCTCCGCTTATTCTAGAGACAAGATACTGACATCGATAGACCTTCGGTCTGATCCCAATGGCTGTTATAGTCATACTTTTCCAAATTTTAAAGAGTCTTAGATGTGACAGTGTAAGTGCTCTAGAAGGATGGTCTGTCCTACTAAGTTATCTTGGGAACAATTTAAGTTGGTTATGGCTTCTGTGAGTATGGGGGGGTATTATTGGTTTAGATGTGATGCTATCAGTGTAGCACTACCCAAGATCAGATTTGGCCTGCTGTAGAACTTAGGAAGGAAATTCTCTGATCATATTATCCTGAAAGCCAGACTAGGCATTCAGACAGTCCCTTTGACTTAATGTCTGCAAACCAATGAGACCTGGGAAGATATGGGGGAAAACAGGAACTACCATCATGTGCAAAGCAGCCTTAAAAAAGAGCATTTGCAGCTGGTATGAATGTTGAGCTAAATTTCTTTCTTGTGCTGACGTGAATGTCCCATTTCCTACTTACAGCTACTCATGCTTACCTCTCTCCAAAACATGCTAACTTTGAAGAGAAGGTGTATAATGTTCCAGTAATAATTAATGACAATGGAAAACCACCTTTGGAAAGAAAAGTGAATCTTGAAGGTATACTATGCACAGAACTATTTATTTCAAGACAAGTTACATTTACGAATAATCAAACTGGACTACTAAACTTCTCATTAACCTCAYGGCATTTCTTTTTGCAGTAAACATCTGCAAGTGTTCAAGTGAAAAGTCGTGTTTTATCGAAGTACAGCGTGAGCACTCCTGGCCAAGCACTGGCCAGGCAATTGGGATTCTTATTGGGGTCCTGCTCATCATTGGTAGGTCACTTTTTCTTGGTTGATATGATATGAAGCTAGGTCTCTGAGATATGATGGTGCTGCTGCATTTCTGACACTGATTCACTTGTTGGGTGAAGAGATGTCATGAATGTTGCAGAATGGGCAAAAGAGGGAAGATCTCACGATTGTGTATCATGACTGCAGCAAACTTGTAAGTTTTTGGTCATAGGAATAGCTTGCTTTGGCCTGTGCTTCTGCATGCACATACAATGGCACAGCAAGCAGCTATGACACAAGAAAATGCTGCACTTGTAGCATATTGTCACTTCATTGCTATCTACTGCCTTTTCCCTGTCAGGGAAGGGATTGGAGCCTTGTCTTTAGCTTCCAGATTATAGTGAAAATAATGAAGCATCCAGGGATGTCATGCTTACAGTCTCTGTACCCGTAGCTTACAATTATGATTTTATTCACCTATTTCAGCTTCATAGGTTTCCATTTTTCATATGGAGAATTGCTTTGAGCTGTGGGAAACTGGCATTTACACGAACAAAGTACAGTTATATTGTTAAGCGGTAGTGAACAGTATTATGTTCTTATAGGCATGAGCTGATGCAACTTCAACAAGTAGCTTAAAACTTTTTCCAAAACAAGACAAAATCTTTTTTCGTATTAGAATAGAATAGAAAGAATAGAATAGAATAGAATAGAATAGAATAGAATAGAATAGAATAGAATAGAATATTTCAGTTGGAAGAGACTTACAATGATCATCTAGTCCAACTGCCTGACCACTTCAGGGCTGACCAAAAGTTAAAGCATGTTATTAAGGGCATTGTCCAAATGCCTCTTAAATACTGACAGGCTTGGGGCATCGWTCACCTCTCTAGGAAGCCTGTTCCAGTGTTTGACCACCCTCTCGGTAAAGAAATGCTTCCTAATGTCCAGSCTAAACCTGCCCTGGCACAGCTTTGAACCATTCCCATGCATCCTATCACTGGATCCCAGGCAGAAGAGATYAGCACCTCCCTCTCCACTTCCCCTCCTCAGGAAGCTGTAGAGCAATGAGGTCGCTCCTCAGCCTCCTTTTCTCCAAACTAGACAAGCCCAAAGTCCTTAGCCGCTCCTCATAGGACATGCCTTCCAGCCCTTTCACCAGCTGTGTTGCCCTCCTCTGGATGCATTCAAGGACCTTCACATCCYTCTTAAATTGTGGGGCCCAGAACTGCACACAGTGCTCAAGGTGAGGCCGCACTAACACTGAATACAGCGGGATAACCACCTCTTTGGACCGGCTGGTTATGCTGTGTTTGATGCACCCCAGGATGCGGTTTGCCCTCTTGGCTGCCAGGGCTCACTGCTGACTCAACCTGAGCCTGCTGTGAACCAGCACCCCCAGGTCCCTTTCTGCAGGGCTGCTCTCCAGCCACTCCTCTCCCAATTCATACTTCTGCCTGGCGTTACTCCACTCCAGGTGCAGAATCTGGCATTGGACTTGTTAAATTTCATCCCATTAATCATGGCCCAATGCTCCAATCTATCTAGATCCCTCTGCAAGGCCTCTTGTCTGTCAAGAGAGTCTACAGCACCTCCCAGTTTGGTATCATCAGCAAACTTGCTAATGGTACATTCAACGCCTGCATCCAGATCGTTGATAAATGTATTGGACAGAACTGGCCCTAGAATTGAACCCTGAGGAACACCACTGGTGACCGGTCACCAKCCAGATGCAGCCCCATTCACTACAACCCTTTGAGCTCCGCCCTTCAGCCAGTTCTTCACCCAGCGCACTGTGAACCCACTCATGCCACAGTTGGACAACTTGTCCAGAAGGATGCTGTRAGGGACAGTA
Organism: Phoebastria nigripes; assembly: GCA_035582835.1. Classification (NCBI taxonomy): domain Eukaryota; kingdom Metazoa; phylum Chordata; class Aves; order Procellariiformes; family Diomedeidae; genus Phoebastria; species Phoebastria nigripes. Next base: position 1,294,149 of record JAYKAV010001055.1, on the reverse strand, counting down.
TCAAAAGCCTTACTAAAATCCAGAAAAACCACTTTCACCACCTTCCCTTCATCCACTAGGCAGGTGACCTTATCATAGAAGGATATCAAATTAGTTAAACAGGACTTTCCCTTTGTGAACCCATGTTGACAGTTCCTGATGACTGCATTATTCTTTAAATGCCTTTCAGTAGTACCCAGTATGATCTTCTCCATAGTTTTTCCAGGAACTGAGGTTAGCTAACAGGTCTGTAGTTCCCTGGGTCTTCCCTCACACCGTTTTTGTAGATTGGAATAACATTGGCTAGCTTCCAGTCAGCAGGGACCTCCCCAGACTCCCAAGACCTTTGGTAGATGATCGAGAGCGGTCCTGCCATAACATCCTCTAGCTCCTTCAGTATTCTCTTTATCAATGTAAGTGCAAAAGTTGTGCRGATGACTGTTGATGGGATCCAGTGCCCTAGGAAGCGAAGAGCAAGAAGAATTCAGTGCTCAGTCCTGTGTGATTTTTGAATGCGATGGTCAGAAGAGCCAGACTGGAAAACTGTGACTCAGCTGTAGAGAGGGGAGGGAGTGTGAAAGACCCATGGAGAAAATCAAAGAAAAGGAATTAAATACGTTACAGACCTCATATTCAAAAGAGTCAGATTAAATTAGAGGATAAAAGGGAAAAAATCCAAGAACTTATGTAAGTCACCATTACTTCAATTCTAAAAGAAAAGAGAATGAGCCCCCAAGAACAAGTTCAGTACCTAAAAAGACAAAACCAAAGCTCTGTGTAGATTTTCTTCTGTAATACACAAACGCCAAAAGCAAGAGAAAGTGCTGATGCATGTGATGCATATGTGTTTGTCTTTTGAAGATAAAAAGAGAAAAAAAAAAAATTCAAAGAACTTAAAATGGAAGAAGCCATACTCAGACCATGCAATTGACAGAGAAACCCCTCAAACTGCATCTTTATCATCTCTGTTCAAGATTCTCACATCACTTATTTCTGCACAATGCCTTAGTCTGATTCCTCTCTTAGTATAGTGCCACATTTAAGTGAAAATTATGTTGGATAACTGACTAAAGATGTTTTCATTACAAGAGAGCTGGTCAGCTTCTGAAAGCGCAGTAAAAGTTGCTACTGCTTTATGACCTTTAAAAAACACAGTGTATGTAGCTCATAAAGGATTTTTAAAAGAATTCCTGAAATGAATATGCAGATTTTTTCAATAGCAAGGTTTTTCCACTGTAAAGGCAAAATCAGATTATAGCCTCTCAGGTGGATTTAACAGGGATCAGAGAGGGGCAAGGAAAAAACAATGAGAAGTATCTAAAGATTTTATGAATCCTGAGGAGATTACAAACATTGAGTTTGGCCTTGAAGCTCAGAAGATATGACCATAAAAACAGCTGTTTCTTGGGGGCCTGTCTGACACCAGAATGAATTCCCACATGAGCTAAGGACTTTCAGACCTCAGCACCTTTCGTTCCAAGAGCAAGGATCTTCTGTAGTCTTACTTTCTTTAAAAGAAACACAGAGCATAGACACTGGAAAACAAAAAACAACAGAAGAAAAAATACACCCCAAACCCTCAGCCAATCCATTCTGATGGGAGAAACTCTTTCATTAAGACAAACAGTCTTTCTCGTGGAAGGTATTTCTCCCACTGAGAAGAAGGTGGGAGAATAAATATGATGTGGCAGATACTAGGCATGTTCCTTTATTAACTACTCAGATACCATAAATATGAATGTAAAATAAGAACAATTACAGAACAGATATTCAGAGCGATGAATGGGGCAAGGGGAGCAGCTGAGCACTCCTATATACTTTAGTAAAGGAACAAAGATATGTGGAAAGTGATACATAATCTAGCACTGATAAAGAGGAAATAAATTTACTTACAGTGTAACAAGCTCATCATGATTTAAAAAGATCAAACATATATATATACACATATGCATATTTGATGTGTATATATACATATTTATATGTATGTATGCATATGAAGACATCTAGACACCTTAGATTGGATATGACAAGTGATGATAAAGGGTATAAGCACTTCTAATCCAGGCCAGAAGAAAATCTCAGTCATTCTTGGCCGTAGGTGCACAAATCTCTGGGGTCCATCAGCTATTCCTAACAGTTACCAAGGAGTTCCCAAAGAACAATTTTGCTGTCACTAGTCTCAGCTTTGCTGTGACAGAATTGCCATTCCATTGGGAAAAAAAACCCAGGGACTACAATTCAAGACAAACATGACAAATCACTGCTCAAAGGGAGAGGGGCTAAAAAAGACGCTTTGCCATCTGGTTAGATCCTAGAGGAGAAGTTCTCCTTTGGGGGAAATCTCCTGAGCCCGGAGGCATCTGATCCTGCCCACCAGTGCCTCAGGTCCCTGAACACGCTGTTGGTCCAACACTGCATGGTCATTCCCCAAAGCCATTTGGTTCTGTTCAAGAGGTAAAGCAGTATGGATACTACAGTGCGAGTGTCAGATCCTTCGCTGAAATACCTTTTCAGAAAGTTTTCTCTTTCCTTTACTGATGAGTGCTCTCTGTTTTTCAGGTTTCATTATAGGGGGTGTGTTTTTTCACATGAAATACAAACAGAAAAATGAAAAGAAGAGCCATCAGAAAGATGTAAAGGATAAGTCTGAACTCAATAGACTGGCTTAATGACTGTTTCACCAAGAGACAAAAATGCCCTTTGGGTTGGGAAGGAGTGAGCTTTGTAGCTCCCAAAGCCCAGAAGTGTACTATCACAAACTGAGGATACAAACATGCAAAAGCAGGCTCCCAGGATTTTGTCCTCACTTTTGTAGGTAACGAAACAGACACGAAACAAAAAAACGTACATACACTTCAGCAGCAGCCATTAATAAGAGTATCAACTTTGACTGAAGTGTTAACTCATGACAACACCAAATGCTGAGCTCCTGCAAGGTTCAATACACGGGACCAGCCTTCTTTGTTTGGCAGCTGAAGTAAATATGGACTTTCCAGAGGACTGCATTTTATCTAACTCCACATCTTTGGCTCCTTCCATCTCAATAAGTTATTGAATAGCAGAACAGGGAATAAAGTCCTGTGCTACATTTGAAGATGTCCCATGGAGTTGCAGGAATCTCTCTGACTCTCAGCAAAGGAGCTCCCAAAYTTATTGCAATCTGTAATCTGCCCCGGGTCATGCCTGCTTACATTATGCTGGTTAATTTGTGCTATCAACATTCACTAGCAATGTGACACTTCAGTTTTTCATTTTTGATATCCACAGAGTATTACCAGTTTGTGAAGCACCATGGACTTTCATTACAGTTTCTAAGTTAAAAAATACATGCTGAGTCATGTGGAATTGGGTAATGTGCTGTTTTATCATACTGCTGCAAATATTGTTCTTGCCCCCTACACATTAGATAAGAATAAAAATGTTCTTCAAAGGTTTTAGTGTCTGCTTATTTTATTAAAAAAAAAAAAGAGAGAGAGTGCATGAGAGCAAACCATTGCTGCTTGGTTATCTATTGTATTTAACCCTCACTTTCACATAACACAGATTAAAAATGGCTCTCAGGCCAGAGCGATACATGTCCGGCTGATTCAAGACGCAATGACTGCTGGAAGCACTTGTATCTTGATTTCAGTAAAATGTATTTGAGCCCAGGATGACACTCAGAGAAGGAAAGCCTTTCTCCTGACAGCATGCCTATAGAAGGGCATTTTTGGTGACAGTTTGAGGGAGGCTTTTCTTTCAAGCTATAAATAAAAGCTGACAAATATTGTGTTAAACTGAAAAGACAATATACTTTTGAAAATACTGAAGAAAAGGTCATATGGAAAAGAGTATGTTTGTTTACGCAGGATTTTTTTAATAGCTTTTGCATGCAGCACAGAACTAGAAAGAAAAGAGCACTTTTTTGGTAGCATTGCATTATAATAGGTTTTCCTAGAATGCTGCCAGCAAAAACTTTGCTTTTGGGCTTCAGCAACACAACCCAATTGTTGTACCTCTTACCCCAGCTTCCCCAGCTGTTGGAGCTCTGTTATTTGCTCTGGGGCTCACTGCTGGAATGTATTTATTTTATGATGGGAATGCAATCCATTATATTTGGAAAGTATGACATTCAGTTACGTCAGTGTATCCAGGGATTGGGATCAGTATATTGTTTTATAAATAAAGGAGCCAAAGTTCAGGAGTCGTTGTACTTATGTATACCAATATGGCTTTAACTGAAGATGGGGAAAATGTGCAGAAGTTCCACTTTGCTTTATCTCCCTGACCTGTCTTTCTGTTGTTTGCTAATTTTACCCAAATGCATCAATTTCTTTTCTGCAGAAAGGTCAAAAATTTCTTGTCTTATTTACCTACATTCATGGCTGGTTTGATAGCAGGACCTTATCCCTTCCCTCAGCCTTCAGAGGCATTGCCGCAATTTCTTGCATCTCATGGGGTAATTCACTGCCCAGCTGCCCTTAGACCAGTGGATAGCAGAGCTTCCAGGACAAACAAAAAAGTCCCCCCTCCTCAGGGTCTTGACCATGTCTTCAGTCTTGAAGACTTTCATTCTTGGTGCATCGAGGGTCATGCCTCCTGCAGGCGTTAATCTACAAAAAGCGGTTTGTGTGTGGTAGGAGAGGTCTGAATGAAACTGCCTTGGGGTGCTCCCTCTGCGGTGGCTGCTCTGGGCGAGCATCTCTAGGGGCTGAGCACGTTTTCCCTTGCTGCTGCAATGATCCCCTGACAGCCCACACTCCTGCCTGCAGCAGAGCACAGCCAGGGCCCGCAGCCCCTGACCACCTCACCCCACTGCCGACCTGCATACCCTTCCCCACCCCACTTGCCCAAAGTCCCCTGCACTCGAGGGATGTGTCATGTTCATGCTTGCATGGGCATTACCCAAGCAATGCAGCTGCTAGCTAACCTGTGGCTGGGGCACCAGGCACTTCTTCGTGCTTCTTGTACTGTGCATTAGTCCTACCCTTTAAAAAAAAAAAAAAAGGAAAGAAAAAAACCATTTCCAACCCTGCCACAAATATTCTCATTTTCTTCACCCTCCTCCTGCCTGTCTGCCTGCCAGGAATTCCCCCCAGCCCTCCGGGGGTTTGTTTAACCCAGTCCTGCTCTGGCTTCTCCAGTGGTTCAGTCTCTTTTGGGAGCCGGACAAACGCTCTCACCCAGCCCTAACCCTCCCCCCGCAGCAGACTGCTGCCCCCGGCCTCCTTTCCAGAGGACAAATTCAGTTTTCCTTGAGTCTCTGGAGAGGAAGAGAAGCAATACTTATTATTGTTCCTTCCCACCATGCTTCCCACCAGCCTCAGCTTGTTCCCAGGTCCCCGCAGGAGCAGCAGATACTAGGACGTTTTGCCCTTGTACATTACGTTTTGCTCTGAATTCAGGTTTTAAAGGATGAGCACTTCTTTTTGAGAGCCTCAAATTCCCGTCAATGCCTGTTAGTCACTGCATCCTCCAAAGTACTTTCGCTGACACTTCTTGGTAAGAACTAACAACACACAAACTGCACTTTACATGTAAAAGTGTAAAGATGCAGACAGCACTGAAAACAGAATTTAGCACAAACCTCCAAAAAATAGTTCTCTGAAGTTGGCCACATCATTATTTTTTTTTTAAACAACTTTGAAATATTGGCTTATATTCATTTTTCATGCTTGAATAATAGGTATGGCATACCAGCATGATTTGCACACATACATGATTCACTACAAAGAAACTAGTAAGGTCTGCAAGGATTAAAACTGAATTAGTGCTTTAAGTGCATGATACTTAAAAGAAAATGGTAGAGAAGCTAAAGCTTTCCTACTTTATAGCCACAAATGATTAGAACAACTTTATACATTGATAGCAGAGGGACAAATTTTGAAAACAGTGTTGATGGCTTTGGACTCCAGTTACAACCTTTCTGCCAAGAACAATATCACACAAGAAGTCCAGTGATGAAATCTGCTGAGAATATGTCCTCTGGCACTGTTCCTTTCCACAGCTCCTCCTCCAAGCACGCAACATCTCATTACAAGGTTCACAGATAGCAAAAGATGTTTCAGTGCTTTCTAATTCTTTTTTACAAGATTAGAGACTTATCAGGGGTTTGATTATCTCCAGGATTAATGACATACATTAATTAAACTGTCATTATGCCTATTTTTCAACTTTTTTGTAAATACAAACTTGAAAAGTACGAACAAGATTTTTATCTGGGTTTATAGAACGAATGCCACAGAACGGCAGCTCTTGGGGAAAAAAAAGTGCCCTTAATCCACGTTTTGAAGTACAGCTCATCAGCTCTGCTCACACGATCAGACGCACAAGKCTGTATCCACCTCGCATAGCTACTGCTTTGCCTGTTAATGGGGATAAAGATAGGGCAGCCCCCAGTGGCGTGGCAATGGGTGGGGAGGGCTGCGTGCCAGCAGTGCGGCTGGGACTGCGGTGCCGCCTGGCTGGCTGGAGCCACTGGCACTAGCAGAGGGACGGACTCCCTCCAGACAGTGTGGGACACCTGCACCTGGGGAATGCAGGGAGAAGTGTGTCTTCACCCGTAAAACAGCTCTGTAGTGAGCTGTGCTCTTGGGGTAGGCAAGCATCATGTGGAGGAGCGCAGAGGGCACTTAGGTGGGATTAGGAAGCTGACCTGTAAAAGGGAACTGGTTTTGGCTGAAAGAGGATGGATGCTCTCCCATTCCCTCTGTGTAGCAGTTAGTCCTAGATGCACCTCAGTAGGAGTTTGAGAAGACTTTCCTTAAAAAAAAAACCCAACACATTTATTCCAAGTGTTATTTCCCACAGATTTGCCAGAACTGGTTGGGAGCTGGTTAGCTAATTGCTTGTGCAAACTAGAGCAAGGAACAACATAATCCGTAGAGTTACCACTCCTTCTAGACACCAGAGATCTTGTGCCCAGTCTCTAAACGTCATTTCAATGGCATTCACCCCCTCAGAGAAGTCCTCCTTCCCTGTTGGTTGACTTTGGGCCTTGAACAGAGGACCCAGAAATTTGCAGCTTAAACTACAAGACAAACTCCTAGAGCTACAAGTTGCTGCAACAGCAGGGGAACATCCTCTATGGACGGAGCTTAGGGAAGGGAGGCACCACAGCCTGTGACCAAAGGGTTACAATGATGTATATGAGCATCCATTAGTGCAGTAAAATACCATGGAAACGTTCAGAAAGATGGACAGCATCATCGTGTCAAGGATCCTAAGCCAGGAAAAACACTTCCAGTTTTTTAATTGCCTATTCCAAAAGCAAAACAGAAGATTAAAAGCAAACCAGCAGCAAATCTTTGAACTCATTGCTGAACAGCATGTTTCTCCACTGATAGTGAAAGATTGTACAGTGCAGGGAGATGAACTACTTGAGCCTGTTCTGTTTACAGCTTGGGGGCCAGAGATAGGCGACGAGTACACTTGCAAAAGGATATTATGTCACAGATGAGCTCAAGGGGAAGAAGTGTCATGCGTTTGCAGCTGGGAAGTTGACAACTATTATTGCCATGAGCTGCATGCATACTTACATCCAGTTCATCCGGTTATGATATCAGTATCATAAGTGGACTCATCGCGCCATTCCTGAACCATTCCCTAAGATGTACGTTAATGCTGAATATGGTCAAGAAATGTGTTTCCACAACCTCCTCTTCCAGTGCACTGCTCCTCAGGACTAACATTTAACTTGCAAGTCCTCTAGGGAAGTGTAGGTCTAGCACATCATTCCTGGTTCTCACAGCTGAGCAGGAAGAATAGAAGCTGGAAGCTAGAAACCAGGGGTGCAATAATCCCATCACCAGATGAAGAGCTGGGGTTGGCATCCAGTTGCTAACAGTCAGCACAGGCACACCTTCTGTCATTTCTCCACCTGCCAGAAACAGCCTCTTTGAAAATTTCACACCCTGAGGTCTTCATTGCAGAACTACATTTCCTACATTTGAATTATTTCTTTTGCTTGGCAAAGCTGAAGTGGCACAACAGCTGAGCCCACAGGACATTTCCTCAGGTGAGACTCAYGGAGGGTTTATTGCATCCCTCTGCACAGTGCACCGAGCTCACCTGTGCTGCTTGTCCCTTCCCRGCAAAGTGACTTGTCTGTCCTCACTCAGCACTGAAAAGCCATCGTGGGAAGGCAGCGGAGGACTACYGGTACTAGAGTGGAGCCAGTAAAGATTTACTGACTTGATTTACCTAAGTAAGTTACAACTCAAGAAAACTTTCAAAACCAACTTGTCCCAGCCGGCTGAGCAAACTGACAAGAGGTAGGGACTGGCATAGCCAGTGCTGCGTTGCTTTCACACATTCAATCTAGACAGTGAAGGGTTACCAGAAGAGGTGATGGTGCCAGAGCATCAGAGGGCAGAAGGAACAAGAAGGCAGCACCACCAAGCAAGACATGCCAAAAAATGAGAGCAGAAGCGTACTCTGAGCCCCAGTTGAAGACCTGCATGAGTTGCCATGCCTGAAGGCTGTGCAGCTCCTCTGAACCACCACTGTCTTTCCTACCTGGAAGGAGGTCGCTGAACTTCGGGATGCACATACATCCTTCTGGGTCTGGTGGCCGCAGAAGGGTTAGAGACAGCAAGTGCCAGTGGCTTCAGAAGCCAGGAGATTTCCAGCTGCCACCCCTCTTGAGCTCTTTTTGCTGGTGGCTGCTGCTGCCAGACCTGACTGAGAAGGCGCCTGTTTTTCTTTCATTTTTGGCCAACATCTGAAAGGCTACAGATTTTTTTCTTGCCCTTTGGATAACTCTGTTGATGTTAAAATCTACTCTTATGAAACTTTTTCCATTTCCCCAGGAAATATTTTGTGTTAATATATTCTTATCCTTTCCTTATTGATTTTATCTGCAATGCTTTTTGCCAAGTCTAATTTTTAGAGCCTTACGTTTATTGTCTTAGGTCCCAGTTGTTAAGTGTTTTGCTGGGCTCCTTTTTTTTTTCCATGATGCACAGTGCACTTCTTTCAAGCGAGGCACAGCTAAGAGGGGTTTGTTATTTCTGTGTAAGTCAGGCTGTCAGTGTGGGCTAGCAGACAGGGTGAATGAAYAAGAGGGCATCTTCCTACATGCTTACATCAGGGGAGCTGAGGCCAAAAGAAAGCTGAATGATGCCTAATTAGTTAAGATAAGAAAGAAATGAGAAGGGGACACAGGGGAAGTCCTAGGTGGTGACTGCGTTTGCTCATGCTTCTGGCTATGTGGGTTCAAGAATTAGTAAACCATTTTGTACTAACAAGTCATTTAGTTATAAATATCTTGTAATATCCTGGATGTTGGGCTTGCAGGTTTGTCACCTGCTAATGTCTCTTACATTTCCAGAGCTCTGTGATGGTGCAGGAGAGGGTGACCCTGGGGACAGTGGGACTCTGAATGCCCCCGAGTTAGGGCATGTTACGTCCCCCTCCCTGCATCTCATCTGTGTTAGTCACTTGTTTGCTTTGCAGACGTCAGCCCAAGTGCTTGTCTCATTTTTTAAGGCCTAGCTCCTGAAAGCTGTAAGCTGTAGTTACAAAAGCAGATGTCTTCTCTGCCAGGTGCATGCCTCATCTGCAAAATCAGACCTACCGAGAAATGCCTTTAAACTCAACTTGTGAAATTTCATCACCTGCGCGGGGCTGTAGGCATCCCCTGGAGACCCCTTGCTGGGCTGCCGGCTTGCTYGCGCCGGCGCTGCCGCAACGCTGCCAGCTCAGGCAGACCCTGCCTCCCGCTCCCCTGCGGGGCTGAAGTCACCAAGCAGCTCCTTTCACGCTGTTCACGTGGATGACGTACCCAGCTCTGACAACAAAGACAACTCTGTACGGACTAAGCGAACGCCTGACATAAGCAGCAATGAGCAAAAGTGGTAGTGTGGTGGCCCAAGGTGGGGTGGCTGCCCCAGCAGAGCACCCTGGAGCAGCAAGGAGCCCTGCCTGGGAAAGCATTGATGCTGGGGAGGGAGGGAGCTTGGCCACAGCCACCGAGACGCCGAGTGACTCTGTGGGTGCCACGTAAAGGATGTTCAGTTTGCAGGGATGTGGAAAGAGTTGTTTTCCCAGGGGCTCAGGGTGGCGTTATCACAGCAAAGCTGTGACAATAGCTGCTTTCCCAGAATATTTGGAGTGAAAGATGCCCTGGACATTTAAATATTATTGATACTAGCAATCTCCAGAGCCTGTTTGATTTGCAAAGGCCTATCACCCAGCCTCAGTCTGCCTTTGATGTGCATTCCTGCATATGCACAAAGCACATTCATTTCCTTTTGCAGTGTTTTCATTTGCTGCTAGGAAGCCTCTCAGCCCCTCAGACAGGCCTGTGGCTATTTAAACAGTGTCAGTAGTTTTCATATCATTGAGAGTCTTAAACAAACTCTGCTAGTTTTCTGCTGAACTGCATACCAGCGTTTTACCATGGTCCAGAGAGTTTTAAATTCCCACAGTAAGACCTATGGCTTCTCTTCAGAAATTACCCACCAWCACCACTGCAACTGCCCAAAATATTTGCTTGAAAATTTAGTTCTTGCCAACACCCACTGTAGAGTCCTACTTTCTAACACTATAGTATAAAATAGAGCTTCCCTCTCCAAAAGAGGTATTGAAGAGTGTCACCAGAGCACACGACAGGAGGAATAAAATGAGGTACAACTCAAATATATTCTGAAGATGCTCTTACGCTGCACAGATTTGTATGTGGCAATGTTAGCTGGAGATACAAAGAAGTGTTTCCATAAAACACTTTCACAAGAAACATCCCTGTAAAAACTAACATGTATGGAGACAAAGCAGTTCTCCGTCATCATGCTGTTCCCTATGCCACTTCTACTTGTGCCATTTTTTGTCATTATACGATGCTCACAGCAGAATGACTATAGTCAACCTGCCAGTGGCACCACTGTTTCTCAGGGTGCACCACTTCAGAAGGTGGTGACATGAAAAGACAGGCAAACATGTTGCAACTGATGTGTGTTACCAAGGATGTAGGGTGGACCAGCTGAAACTGGAGGAAAGCAGAAGTAATGGAAGTAGACAGTAGGGTTTGCATCAAAACAGGCTGGGACCAAAGCCAGGGTGGAAGCATGGACAAGGCAGGCCCATGGTTGAGGGCCAGGTCATGATTCAAAACATCAATGAGCCTTGAGCATGGTGCATCCAATGGGAACGCAGGGGTGCAGACTGGAGTCACAAAATATCAGGAAATCTAAAAAGCAGAGAGGGTAGGGAAGAGAGTGACTGGAGCAGGGTAAACAGGCTGATCAGGAGCAGTCACCAACACCTATGAGCCCTAAGCCTATGGCCGAGTCTGCTTCTGAGGAGCACTTGGGTATCCTGCCTGGCCTACAGGTGCTGGGCCAGGCGGGTGCAGGTCTTTCACAGATCCTGGGTCATATCTGCAAGGCCCAGGCAGATGGCAACGACATAACCCTTCCTAGCTTGTGAATATGGGAGCTTGTGGCATTACCCTCTGGGGTTCAAGATGTGTTTAACTATAAAGCCGTCATGACCATGGATAATGACTAATGGGGGAGGAAAATGAGGGGGATGTGAGCGAACAGAAGAGGGCTAAGCAGTGAAACATGACAGTCTTTCCTGGACTTCTGTAGTGTTGGGCAAGAAAACACAGTGTGCATCAGTGCTTTAGCTGAAAACAGGTTCAGATAACAGTGGCAAGTGGGTCTGTGGTTTGAGGCCTTCCAACACTTAGCTGTCAGCTGAAAAATTAAGGGCTTTCAAGRCGAAGCAATGCAGATGTTCTTGTCAAACTTTCTTGGCATGGTGGTTGATCCGCTTTGCTGCACTGGGGATTCAAGCGGAGCCAGGAAGTGCAGAGTGGAAGCAGGGAGGAAACCCCCAGCTGACAAAGAAGCATGCCGGAAAGTGAAGGCATGGAGGGCATTGTCCTGAGCGAGTGTGGTCAAGGGTTAGGTGTACACCACATCACTTTGATGAAGTTTGAGAAGGCAGTGGTGTTACCTAACACTGATTTCCATTGCAGGGCACTAATTGACAAAGCAATGTAGAGGGATTTGAAAATGACGTTTAGAAGACTAAGAATTTACCACCAGGTATAAGAAATGAGTGTCCCCTCAGCCTGAAATTACTCTGACCGACACTGCAGGGAACCCGATGCTCTAAAGGGCAGTGGGCAGTGGGGGATCCCTGCATGGAGCCATCCGTCTCCGAGGATGGTGGTCACCAGATACAATCTTGTGAGCAAGGCAGCTCAAGGATGATTTCTGAAGGCAGGCTCACTGATGTCTGGAAGGAACGAAGTGCTGTGGGCCTCTGTGGATTGATGTGATCTTAGGTACTACATGAGTTGATAGATATTCAGATCTTGGGTTCATATGTCTGGCCACCAGGAATTGTCCATGTTCCAGTATTTCCAAGCCAATTTGTACCTCCAGGATGAAATCTCACCTTTTTATGGCAGAGCAGCCTTCAAGTCTTAATTTAAATCCAAGGTAGCTGTTTTTGCTTGTCAAGGTAGGGCAAATCTGTATTAGAATTTTTACTGGAACTATCTTACTAGGATAATTCCAGCAGAACAACATTTTTTCACTGTTGTAACTGGGAGGTCTCAGAACAGTATAACTTGCATTTGCCCTTTACTGGGCATCTGCCTTGCTGTTTTGATTACTTGGCTGATAAGTAAGTTACAGAAATCTAAACACTGAGGAGAACAAGGACAATGCCGCCTGTTGCTTTGATAGCACAGCCTTAACTGCAGAGTTAGAGGCATCTGCCCCCACAAATAGGAGCTCTGCTGGGTTTCAGTGTATACACGTAGGGATGAGGTGATCATCTGCTTCTGCTACTCCAAAGCAAAATGAACTTCCCTGGAACATTTAATCTCCGTTTTGGAGAGTACAGCTAGAGGGGCCACTCACTTGAAAAGCCTTTGATGAACCTGTAACATACACCAACAAGGAAGCATGCATWTTTTAATTAGTTGGAGCAGCAGCCAAGCTCCCAGTATCAAAACAATGATCCAGAAGAGGAATGCCTATGGTCTCTTGGAAGACGTTATGCAGAAATACCATGACTGTCACTTTGTTTGGATTAGATAGACAGATTACCTTGACAAGATGTCCCAGGGCAAAGGAAATGTAAAGATTACTCTAGTTTTCCAAGAAAAGAGGTGATTATTGTATCATGTCACTATACATCAATCTAATGCTAAAATATTATGGATAAAATACTGGAACTTCACTGGAGCATTTAAAGACATTTGGGTATTTCAAGATACCAAAACATCTGTATCAGATGTAGAATATGGTCTGCCATTCACTGCTCTGATAGATGCAAGTGTGTTCCCTGAAAGCCAACTTAAATTTAAGATCAATTCCTGCTATCTTTGAAATACTTCATTTCTGAAGATTGGGGGACATAAATCTCCAGATTTGACTTGATTCAGAATCCTGTTGTCTACATAAATGACAAAAGCCTGGACTTGTCCTTAATATGAACTTTACCTTTCACTAACAAGGTCCAGAGCATCCCTGGATACACCAGCAAAGAGTGTTATAGGCTTGTTCACAGAGAGAGGGGAAAAAATATGCTTTTAGTGTTGTTAACTCAGTAGAACCACATGATGCTATGTAGGGCAATGCATCAGGTAGTCCAAGATTTGGCAGAATACCTGCAATGCTCCCCCACCCCCCAAAATAACATTTTGGTTTGTGTTTCTAAGTTTCTAAACCCAGGGCCAGGAGCATCCTAGCCCAGGTACTGTATCAGGTGTCCTGACTATGGCAATGGTATGGCAGTAAACAGTAACAGCAGCAGCTGTATCAGGAGAGGCTGCAAGGATGAAACTCCTCACATTTCAGGATCCGTCACTACTTGCAGGACATGTAAGGACACTGAGGGCAGCTCTAGGATCACGCCACTTAGCTGCAGTACATGGGGAGTGGAAAGGATTTTCCTTGGCTGACTAGACCAGGCATAGCAGAAACAAGAGGAAACCAATGAATAAAAGGCTATAAAAAGGGAGCTTAGAGTTCCTTGCAACAACTGCAAAGAAAAATGTCAAGGATGAGGAAATTCAATGATGGCAATTTAAATTTGTGCTTTAGGCAGGAGTGGAGATATCTCCAGGAATGGATGTGATGACAAAGATGACAGAAGTTGCAAGAGGGGTTACCTGACAGAAGCTATTTATGCATGACACCCACCTGATGTGGTTGATGAAACAGAGTGCCTGTGGGCAAGCAGTAACACTGAAGGTGGACAGGACACGCAAAAAGGCAGATGCTGGTGTGAGAAGGGGAGCAGGAGAAGTGTGTTAGAAGAAAACAAACAGTGAGGAAGAAAGAGTAAAAGAAAAAGTTTATACAGGACTACAAAGAGGAAATAAAGCAGTAAAGAGGATGTGGTTGCACTGAAGAATAGAAGAGCAACTATCTCCACCAAAAAAAGAATAGGATAGAAAAGATAGGATCTCAAGAAATTGAGTTGAGAACTGGTAGCAGACCATCAGTGTATGTCTTAGTCATCAAACTGAAGCAGAACCTAAAGGTTTAGGATGTAGTGACTCAAACGGATGCAATCATGTGAACATACTCTAACTTTCCAAGTTCAGTTTGAAGAAAAAACTCTACTGGAGCTTAGATATTCCTAGATGTACTAGCCAGAAGATGCTTTCAAAAAGTTATTGAACAAACAAAAGCAATACTATTTTAGACTTGACTTCAGTAAGTAGGAGGAAATTATAGAATGCCTGATTATAAAATATAATTTTAGCAATAATATTAGAAGTTTATATTTTCTGGAAAGACTGCCAAAGATAGGTGTATAAACAAAAATTGCAAGTCCTAAAACGTGAGCTTTGGTAAAATAAAGAAAAATGGTGAAGGTGGCTGAACTGAAAAACTCAGAAAACTGAATGAGGAGTAACCTTGGTACTTCTTTAAGTCAAAGATGCAAAAACTACTTGTAGGGAGAGACAAACTTACAGAGAAGCACTCCAGACTTAATTGGCTGAGTATCCTCTCAAAGAAAACGTTAGGAATAGTCCTTAAAGAATACAAAAAAATTCTTATAAGCAAATAAAACTATGTTTTGTACATCAGGATGTGCAGAGATAAAGTAAGAATAAGCCAAAAATCAGAATAGATTTAGGTGCTGCAATGGAAATTAAAAACAAAACATTTTTTCAGCAGTATAATAAATGAAAAACAACAGGGAAAGAAGAAGTGGAGCCACAATCAAGCAAGGATTAAATAGCTGAAAGATTCAATTCATACTTTGTCTTAGTTTACAATAAGAAAAATGAAATAAAGYATGGAAACAAGCAAGGCAACTAAAGGAAATTATTGCATTTGAGGCGTAAACAAAACTTCAGGTACTCTAATAATGGGCTTCCAGCTCCTAAAATCTAGAAGAATTAGTTACATGCAACCACAGTTTTGGTAGCCACAGTTTTGGTAGCAAGTTAAAAATGGTGCAATTATGAGTAGAGAATAGCAAATACGATGCCTCTGTTTCAGGAAGGAAAAAATAGTGTTCTGGGCCAGGACCAGCAGTCGGACTTCAGGAGTAGGCATGGCTTCAAAGAACAAGCATAACTGAAAAGAAAGAATAATTAAAAACATGAAAATAATTGCTGAATGGGATAAAAGGCACATGGGTTTACAGAGTTTAATTATCCCAGACTGACAGAAGAATGAATTTCCCCTGAAAAAGAAATACAACAGATCTAATCCCACTGAGTGTTGGCTGATATTTTGATACACTGTCAAATGGGAAATGGTTAATATAACTGAGGAAGGTAGAGGATAGAAGTGGGATTAAAAATCATACCAGGGTTTCACAAAGAGAAGGCAAAACCAGACCATGTTGAAAAGGAAACTACTGGGCTGAAGTACGTTGTTAGGGTTTGTCAAAGATCAGTCTCGGTTTCATCTAATTAAATATTTTCCTTTGGGACTTCAGCAACAAATGTAATTTTTCCAATGACATTTGCTAGAGAGACAAGTAGTCTGTAATGGTCAACACAATGCAGAACCAGAGTATCACAAAGGAATAAAAGGTGACCTTGAGAAATAAGTAATAGAAATAGGTTGTTAATAATATGAAGGGCACCATCACTTGGGGATCAAAAATAATTTCTGCTGTATCTGAAACAACAGATGGGAACAGCTGGGGGAGAAGCCTACCATACTAGTGTGGTGTTGGACGAGCATGAACCCTTCCTGCGGACTTAGCCACGAGAAAAGCAAATATGTGCCTAGARTGTATCAGAGGAAATAACTTTCACTGCAGACAGCAAATTATGAATATTGGTCTCAAAGACACTGTGAGATCTCATCTGAAACACTGCAGACATTCCTGGTCATCCCCTGTCAAGAAGGATTAATTGAAAAGGGGGCAGATGCAGACAACGATCAGACCGACGGATACTATCCTACAGGAGGGACCGGAGCCTGCTCTAGCAGGGAAGAGAAAAGGAATACAAAGGGTTTCTAGAAATACATCAGGAAAGAGTAAACACCAGGGGAAGAAAAACAGCTATATAAGGGAAAGTGGCATAAGATGGAAATCTAAACTAGTTACAAACAGCATTAGTGTAGACRATAGAATTTGTTTTTTATGACTCAGAAGAGCAACACTATGGCACATCCTCCCAGTAGAAGCAGTAGAACAAGAAATTTGCCCGGTATCAACATGCAGCAGGATCCCTGTATAGAAGGATTGCGCCCAACAGGGTTGCCTGAGAAGCAGGAGGTTGCACTTRGTGGTCCTGTGTGCTCCTGGAGGAGGAGGAGGCAGGCCCCTGTTTCTGGTGGCATGACCACCCGTGGTTCCTGGCTGAGCTGTCAGCCTGGTTTAACTAGAGCTCTGCAGTTCTCCCTAGTCCTTGAATTAAATGTTGTACGCGTGGAAATCTAAAAGTGCTCATCTTCTGCAGCCAGCAGTGCCTCTCGCTCCTGTTCTGCTTTAGCAATACAATTCATTTGAAAGAGAAGCTCTCCACATCAATCTGGCTGTTAAGCTTTATGCGTTATTATATATATTGTGTGATTGTACTATATCACTGCCGGACATGCACCATTGACACCATTCCACAGTGGAGGAACACATACTGTGCTCCCTTTTTGGGATTGCCWGTTCTCTTGACTGCCAGGAACATGTATTCCCTTATAGACTACACAGTACCAACTTCTTGCGGTGAAAAGTTATCTCTATTTAAGTTACAGAAAAATCAGATTTCCACAGGCCATGCATTATATAATAAAGCTATAAGCTGTGCATAGTTTTGCAACGTATTTTCCTTGTAACAGTAAATGTCTTCAGTAGCACAGTGAGTGAAGTATAACAAAAACAGCCTACAGTTAGTGCCTAAATGAAACAAAGCATAAAGCGGATTAAGTGCTACCATCAGTTTATCATAGACATGTGATTAGGAGAACTGCTTTGTTTAAAAGTTACAAAATCCTTTTGAAGTTTAAGCTTGGATGAAGCTAATCGGCACAGGAAGCAATCATTTTTCTTTCTTTGTATGTCACTGTTGTTCTTCCATTTCAGCTCCCTTAGAGTTTGTGCCTTTTTAAGCAAATAAGCTGCTGGGCTGCGGGGAACTGGGCAGCTGTATATCCCTCATCTTGCACAGTGATGGACGTGCCCAAAAGCCTTGGGTTTGCTCTAGTGCCCAGTCCAGAGCACAGGACCTCAAGAGTCAGATGTTCATATTTCATGTTCACTGCAAGCGTGTGAATAACTTGGGATTCACTGGGCCCAGGATTTAGGAAAAAAAGAAGAGAAAATCAATGCTTGTGGCAGAGAATATAGGACATGAGAGGAAGCAGGTGAATTACAACTAGCAGGGAAAGCTTGGATAGCAACTAAAGGAAAAGTAGCTGAAGAAACAGAGAAGACGGGAAAAGAAACAGAGGAAGCAGAGCGAGAAAGGCATGTGAATACGGGAGGAGCTGGTGTAGTTATTCAAGGAGAAAAGTACTCACCCACAGGAGCTGGATGGGAAGGGAAACAAAAGGCACAAAATCACAGAAATTTTCAGAAGTAGTGTGCTGACTGTGCAAAGCAGGTGCTAAACTTAAAGCACACTTAGGTGCATTCAGGATAATAGGTTAAAAGTAAGTACAAACGTAATTTCTTTTATGATTCCCATCTTGGAACAGACGGCAGATTAAGAACAGGGAAAGTGTATTACACCTTGAACACCGAGATGACCACCTGGTTTGCAATGGAGTTTGTAACAGCAAATGTCTTCAGACTGGGAGCTCATTTACTCAGTCCTCCACCTTTTCCCTTTCCATGAGCTCAGAAGGAAAAAGCAGTGTCAGGAGAAGGTACCCAGAGTTGCCTGGTGTCCAGGGGCTAAGCAGCCACTTCAGACATGCTGAGGATGTGATTCATGCTGATGCCTTTACTGCATTTCATTATTTCCTCCTTCCTTCCAGTCTCTGTGTTTTGGTACTGGTCCTAGAGCAGTGTGGGAACCAGAATATCTGTTTTGGGGAATTGCTTTCTAATTGGAACAGAGCACCATGGAATTTTCACAAAGCAAATGATACTGGTGAAAACCCATCATTTCCTGTCCATAAGAACATTTCACATTGACTTTTGCATTTCCAACAAGAAAAAACCCAAATATCTTGAAAAAGATTATCCTGAAGTAAAAGAAAAACATTGCATTTTTAAAACTGACTGTTGAAATTTTAAAATAATAATAATAAAAAGCAGACTGAAATATTCCATCCTCCTTAAAGGCTTCTGGAGGTTTTCCCTTTCCAAAATAAAATGCTCTTGACATACCCATGTTTCCACGGAAAGTTTCAGTTTTGACATGAATGGCATTGTTTGACCAAAAAACCAGTCTTCCACTGGAAAAAATTTGACTAGTTCTTGTGGCCATCCACACCCTTTTCTTTCTCCTCAATATCTTTTTCTAGTCTTGATCAGTTAGTCCCCTGCCAAAGAGAGCTCCGCCTGCTAGAAAAAGGAGCAGAGATAATGTGTTTGCTGCTGCTCTGCTCATTGCTGTGTGTACCCGGGGCTTTTTCACATCAACCGTTTCCCCACCGAGACCCTGCAGACTGCAGGTTTTCAGGGCACCCACCACCTCCTGCTCTGCATTTGCACCACGGCACTAGCACGATGGGGCGGGATCAAGCCACGGATCCCTTCCTAACACCCCGCCAGAGGAGATGCCTCGCTGCGGGCAATGGGAGTACCCCAGCTGGGGTGGGCAGGCTCTGGTCCTCAATAAACACAGTATGTTTTGTTATGCTGCACTTTTGCTCTCCGGCTCCCTCAGCTGCCTCAGAGTTGAGTAATATTGAATAAGTGCTGACTACTGACAAAGGAGTTCTGCGTGCAAGCAGCACTGATAACGTAGGCCTGAGGCGGGTGCTGGCATTTATGATTTAACTGCTTCTGCACCACATGAGGAGGATTTCTAGGAACAGCCAAGGTGGTTGAGTGTAAGCTCTGCATGCAGGTATGTCAAGGAAAGAGGTATTGCACAAAGTAGGTCTTGGTTTCCAGCGCTCTGAGTGTGTCATTAATTCCACATCATTCCAAGACAGGTGAGTTCACAGCTGCAGCAGCACTGGTGCAGAGCCCGAGAAAGATTTATTGCTGTTACTTGAGTTTGTTAACAGAGCACAGGCACTGGTGGTGGACGGGGCCATTCCAGTAAATGCAGTGGAAAAATCAGCCATAGCGCAGAGCCGTGTGCATCCCAAGGAGCCAGGCAAGGGAGGGGGGGAGTGTGCCAGCCGAGTGCCCCTATATGACCCTCGAACCATCTTCAGCTCTGCGTTAAAAACAGGCACTTGTTTTAAAATGTCTATTACGGAAAAGTTAAACACAGCTAAAGATCACTCAGAGCCCAGCTACCATTTGGCTTCAGCTTATGATGACATCAAGAGTGGGGTCAGGATTGGGGTGGGATGTCTCACYGCAGTACCCAGCTCAGCCCGACGAGCCATCCCATGAACTGCCCCAGCTCCAGCACGAGATGGACGGCGGGTGACTGTCCTGACAAGAGGGCTGCTCTGCAGTGGCAGGAAGGAGCAGCAAGCTGTAAATCTCACTGAGTGGAAAGAGGAAACACCGTGACGTAGCTCCTCACTGGAGCTTGGCTGGAAGGTGTAAATGCTGCCCTCACAAACCTTCATGGAACTACTGCTGGTACGATTGAACAGGGGCTGGGACTGCTGTGGAGATGACAAGCCTTGGCAGAAATATTTATGGGTCTGTAGCTGCTTAAAAAGAAAAAAGCTGTTCAGCAATCAACTTGTGGGTCTATCTAAAAATATGAGCAGAAGGGTCTCTTATCCCTCAAATATTTTAAAATTAGCAGGTGCTATCTTTCCCAAAAGAAATCTTTGAAGCTTTATAATATTTATTCCTCATAATTTGAGTCTTTGATGTGGCATCTGTCCTTGAGTCCATGATTTGAAGGGAAATCTAAGAAACACATCTGAATAAAGCAAAGCTTCATAAAACACCATGTCATGCCAAACAGTGTCACCACTCAAGGACCAGTGTCACACCACAAACACTCCTTTAGGGTAGCGCTGGCTCTCCTCCAAGCAGCAGAGGTACCATTCCCACCAGAGCTTTCGATTTCTGCAGAGCTCCCAGGGTCATATGCCCTGAGAGTGTCCCTGGTCTCTACCCTGGGGATGCTACAACCCAACTAGAGTGAGTGGGATCTTCCTTTGTCACTGATGGCGTCCTCCAAGAAGTGCTCGGCACCTGCACTGTGAGAAGGGGCTCAGTAGTTTTCCTTAACCATCCTCATGGTGGGGAAGGTGGAGAAGTTGTTTTTAGGACTTAAATGTGGCTACTTCAGAGGTGGTGTTCCTCTAGCTCCTGATAGGCAATAAACATCACCCATGAAAGGGACAACATCAACAACAGAGAGGCAGAGCTCGAGCTGTCACAGACTGCAAGGGAGCCCTCAGCAGACAATACTGGGCTTTAGTGCCTGAGCTTGATTTCAAGTCTGAACCACGTGTGTCTGTCCCCATCACTTGAAATGACACAGCAGTGGCACAGCACAGAGGTAAAGCCTATGGGGTTTCTTTGCACTCAGGGCTGCTGGCAGGAACATTCAGCTGAGGCGAGGGAAGAAGCCTACCCTGCAAATCCTTCTCTTTATACAAGTGTTTCTTTCCTTGTGTCAATGGAAATGTTCATCACCGTTTATCCTGGCACTGGCCAGCAACAGCAGCAAAGCCAGAGGTCTCTTTTGTTTGTAATCTCTGCTGAGCAGATGAATCATTGCTGTGCATCATCAGATCATTTCTGTTTTATAACACCCTGCTCATTTCATTACAAAAATCCAGCTTTGAGTGGAGTAAATTAATTTGTCTTTTTCTTGTCCTCACATTCCTTTTGATATTTAGAATGTGATTTCCACAGAAAAACAGAAATACTGATCTGTGCCTGGGGCCAGCTAACATCAGGCTGTGTCCAGCACAGCACTTTCTGGGCACCAGCCACCATTTCGTAGACGGGCTCCTTTGAAACAGACCCCTCTTAGTTATCCAGTTCACATCCTGTCATCACTGACTTGCTGTTTCATGCTTCTGCAAAAGCAAGATAGTTCTGGAAAGTTTATTAAGCCCAATCCTGTCTGTCTAATGTCAAGTTTAAAGCTTCCCTGGCCTTTTTTGTGAGTTCACCTGGGTCCACCCTACCCAAACTACACTGCAATGTGCATCAGCTCAGGCAGCTCAGCAGCTGCCTTCAAATCAGGAGATGACTGTCTCAGTGGTGCTGTGCTTTAAGTGTTCACCGTACAAAAATCTCCAGAGGATGCACTAAAATGAAAAGCATGTGTAGTTATCCATTGTATTGTCTAACCATACCAACCCCAAAAAGAGCAAAGAACCTCAGGCCCACCAAGATCAACAGGGATCCTCCCCAGACTTCGCAATGAGGCTGAAATTGTAGCCGTCCACCATGTGTGCAGTGTGTACAGTGGAAAGTATTCTCCGTAGGAGCTCCAAACAAAGGGAAACTGTTGCTGGGATAAACCCAATGAACATAAAATAGCTCATCCTCTGGTGTGTCTTCTAAGATATCGCACTGCAGTTTCTGCTGTCCTTCTAGTTTGTTTTTTTATTCATGGAACTGCTTGTATCAGCTGTGAATTTCTTTGGCTCAGTGTAGTAGTAAGGCATAATCTGCAATATGCAGCTGGTGGAAAAATAACACTGGTAATGATGGTCTGGCCAGAACTGTAATGTTGTAAAGCTGAATAGCAAATAGCCAGTGGGATAGAAAACTTCACTGATGCCCAAGTATAYATACTGATACTGGGACTAAGACTGTATTTTGTGCCCCTGCTCTGAGCTCCCAGGGGCTAACACAGATGGTTGCATATGCTCATGCTATGCAGGTGCATGCAGGTTAYTGCAGTACATGTCCCTCCCATCCATGCCTCCCTCTGACCCATGCCCCGGGCTCTCGCAACAGCATAAAGGGGCAAGCAAGGACCATGGTGAGGTGCGCTGTACCAGCTATCCTAAGTTTTAGGGAGAACTCCTAACCTCGGGGAGGCATTGAAGCTGTACACTTTGAGTACTGATTTCTGTGAGTATGACATACACATGAAAAGAAGTATCTCCCAGCTGCTTCCCCATCAACTGCAGTGTCCTGTGTCATCTACCAGGTCTGGGCTTCTTTGGGACTGATGCAGAGACCTTTCTGCTAGCATAAACCTCTGCAAAGCCGCTCAACTTGCTGGCCAGCACTGTGGCCTCTACTCACATGGGCACGGCATGGCAGCTTAGAGAGGTTTGCTTGCTGATCTTCAGCCAAGGTGGGGACTCCACAATTTTCCATTAAAGAGAAAAAAATATTTTGAGTGTAGCTGATTTTTAACAGAGAAAACAAAACCCCAAGAAAATGTTGTATGTAAAGGCTTTTGCAAACAAAACGTGTTTTGGAGTTTAATTGAGGCATTGCATGCACATACTAATCTCAAGCTTAATTTATTGTGCTTTGTTGCTTGAAAAAGCAGGGGAGAAGCATCTTCCTGCATATTAGTTATTATTTAAAGAAGGGGACTCTGTCAGCAGGGCATTGAACCTTAGGTCACTGCAGGCCAGGGGAAAATAAACCCCTTCACCTGTGTGTCTCTATTTTTCTTTCTACCTCTACAGGTCTACTTAAAGCAGGAGCTCCTGGGTCAGGCAAAGCCTAACTGCATGTTTGTACAGTGCCTGTTGCGACGCTGCCCCAGCTGTGCCTGGGGATGCTGCTGTACGTAAGTGTTTTATAATAACATGATTGATAATTCTATACATTTCAGAAGGAGCAATCAAGGTTGTTGAGATCATCTTTATGATTCAGCCACTGCTTTATCATTATTAGCCAAAGTCACACCTACCCCTGCACAAGATGTGGTGGAAAAGGAACATCGGAGTTTTCTCCCCTGGCTCTCCAGGACCATGGCGGGGCCTTAGGAAGCAGAGAGCTCCTCCTTTCCTGTGTCTCAGCCAGGAGGCATTCAGCTTGGGAAGTGGTGTATCCTTCTGGATCCCATAACCGGGTGCCAGACCTTTCATGATGTTTGAGGGGAAGTCTTGACGGMAAGTTGCAAGAAATCACAAGGCAAGCTAGAAACATCAGACAGTACAAGTCACCTTTGCTGCCCTCCAGAACTTCATACTACAGTGTGCCTCCAAGGAAAGACCAGAAGGGCAGTCAGGGTAGTGGAAGACTTTATCTTCCATCTCAGAGACAAACACCCAAGTCTCTGAAATACAAACAGGTTTATGCAGTCTTGTAAAGCCCAAAACTATGGGAAAAAAATCTCTAAATACATCAACCCCTGTGGCCAGCTTGCTGCTCTGGAGGACTCTTTCCTGGGCTTGCTCCATTCCCGTGTGTCACCGGGCCCTCTTGGTCCGGGTCATGCCTCATCCCACAGCAAATCATACAGAGCTCCCTCATGCCTTGTGTCTGGAATATGTCCCACCACACCCCTTCTCCCTGCCCAGCGTGGGCCATGCTGGGCTCTGCAGCCTGGAGAGGAGCTGGTGGAAAGGGCCATGATAATGAAGCTGCTGCCTGTGGCCAAAACAGCCTTAGCCCTTGCAGTGACTCTTTGCTTGCTTCTCCCCATCTCGGTCTGTTTTCATTTATCAGCTCCTTTCTTGGAGGCTGGTAGGGAATCCCAGGCCAGCACCTTTCCCTGGGCAGCTGCCCTCCCACCTGCCTGCTGCTCTCGGTGCCTCCCCAGCCCCTCCAGCTCACCRCCACGCTCCCTTCCCTTTCTCCCGGGGGGCGTGCTGCGGCTGAGGTGAAAAGTGCGAGCGAACTCTTTGTTAACATTTTGGCAGTACATTACTGTATGTGTTTGTACATAAACTCTTGGAGGTTCACCAAGTTAACTCTGTGTCCTGATGAATACCACCACTTCTGGGACTATCACTTCATTTCACAGATAAGATCACTATTTGCTAGTGAGTCTTCTTCTGATTCGTTTTTTGTTACATGTGTTTATTCTGGATCAGTTTGTAATGGTGCTTTATTTTTCCTTGTCAAGAGGTAAACACAGCTACAGACTCCAATTCTGTGTTTCCTCGCCCACAGCTCAGACACACTGTCACAAATGATACCCCACAGCTGAGGCAGGTCAGAATCCATAGTTCTGGATTTTGAGATTGCTCAACCACGCAGATTTGGCAATGTGTTTTGGGAAAAGACCCCTTTTCTTAAGTCACTAAATACCATCAAACAMGTGTTGAACTGTGGCAGTGAAAAAACGCCAAAGACATGTGCCTGTGACCTCTGTGAACAGCAGCAAAGCAGATCACTATCTCCCATGGAGAGAAGAACCTCACAGCAACAGCAGCCATTTACATATCTACCTGAATGTGTGGAAAGCACAACAGCAAGAAGTTCATTGAAAAAGCAGGCACTGGTAAGTACATTCTGCCTGATTTTGTGCTTTTGCCAATCAAACTAGTGAGTTCTTCAGTCATTTCTCATCTCTTCACATAGGAAAATAAAGAAACAATGGCTTCTCAGTCTAATCAGAAAATTTCATCTAATAAAGCACCTAGCATGCTCTGTCTTCAAAGGAGGGGTTTTCTGTCATTCAGCTCTCCTTGGCCATATAAAGGAAACATTTGCCAGTGTACACTATAATACTGGTTGGATGTTATCAACCAGCTATTGTGGTGTCTAACATAAATCCATAGTGCTCCCCATTATCAATTAGCCAATCCCATTTAAAATGTTTGGCCACACTAGAGAGAACTGAAAGCCAGCAGGAGGTATATCTTCTTAAATGTCATGCTTTCAGGCTGTAATAGCTAAGAAGTAGAGTCTGAAGTGCCGTGGGAAGGAGGCAGGAGCAGACATGAAATGCTGGGCTCTCCTGYTGTGCAGGATTACAAGTAGGATGAAGAATGGTATGTTTCTCTCTCGCCCTCTTCACTATATTTCTCTGTTGTACATATCCCAAGCAATTTATGGCTAAATTTTAAATTCTGTTTGGAAAGTGATGGTTAGCTCAAGGCTGGTAACAAGATATAACACACCTGACCTCCACATCATTGCTTCTCTTACAGCTCAGGCTGGTGTTGAACAGAAAGTGTTGACCTGTGATCACTGTGCAGAGGCATTAGTGAACTAAGATGTGGCACCCTGAATCTACTTTTTACAATACAGATGTCTACAGCTCAGAATCACTGCCCCCATCAAAGCCAGTATACCTGTAGGAAGAGATGCCAAAGAATAAATGAGGATGGGAAACTAATTATCCTCTAACCCTTAGAAACTAATCTTGCTTCAAATAAATTACAGTACAGGCAAAGTTGGAGGTACCACAGCACCCAGATGTGCCGGAAAAGAATGACGGCTGGATCTTGTTGCTGTCAACCTCATCCTTATCTTGTAATCTTCCTGAAATCAGCATCTCATCAGCATCACACCAACTATGAGAAGTAGCTTGTTACTATTTTATTGATCATCATTTTCAATGGTGATTTAACAGCTGGTGTGGAGAGGAACATAGCATGCGAAGGTGCATTACCTGCTCACTATTAACACCAGGCAAATGAGCACTCTTTTCCTACATGTGTAAATGCAAGGAGGTTCTCAGTGCTCTTCGACATGTAATATGCCTCTCTGCTCTCTCCAAATCCAGTGAGGCATATCTTTCCAGTGCCTCCAGCTGGATCAGAAAAAATGGGCAATAAAGTGTTGCTACAAATTAATCAAGGTAGCAACAAGCAGCCCTTATCGGAGCTGTTGCCAACTGACGAGTCTTTAGAGACTGGCAATCCAGTGTTGTATCTTCAGCGTGCATTAGTCACTTGGCATGGCAGCAGTCTTTTAATGGACACTCTCCTTTTTTCTGAACGGTGCAAAAAAGATGGAGCTCCCCAGTTGGAGATTTTCAGCTTGCTAGCATTGGGAAATGCCTCATTGTGCCCTYGATGGTGTTTGAGCAAATAGCTGTTAGTGCATGTTGGTGCCACGATGAAGTTTGGTGAGATGAGGAAAGAGGCTGTATGGTATGGTTGCTTGAAGCATAAGGAAGCGGGATTAGGTGACCTCAGGCAGACAAGCCCAATCTTTCTGACAAAACAGATCACACAGTCTATTACAAAGCTATTAGAGGGCTCCATCCCATCACAGGTTAAGATTTGCTTCCTTTGCCTGACTGGTTGAACACAAATTTTTGTAAGATGACCCAAAGCACATGTGTGCACCTCTATGGAAGAAGAGTCCATTCAGCCCACTGTCTCATGCCCTGTCATGTATGTAGTCATTCATGTGTGCTGACATCCCCAAAGTGCTCACAAACAACTGAGGAAGGGAATGGATAGAGGCATTGCTCTAGCARTCATAGATTGGCTTCAGTTCCCTAATCTAAGCTTAATTGAGGTGGGTTCATCTTTTCCTCCCCGCTGAGTTATACACACATGGCTACTCAGATACCTGCTGAATTACAAAGCCCCTTAAAATGTTCTTCTCACCATGGACTCACAAACTAACATGAAAAGTCTCCTCTTTATCAGTCCCTCCTTCCTTCTGACATTACCAAAACAGCGAGTACACTACCCATGTCTCTAGACGAAGGCAGTGCTGCGATGGAAAAACACCGGGAGGAAACATAGATCATCTATCTTCTCATATAGTAGGTCACTTTTCAAATGAGTTATATTTTCCTGAGGTCTCTATGTTTGGAACAATAATTATTTTTGCCTACACACAACATTAAAATGAGTGGTAATATTCTCAAGTCATCAGCTGCATCAAAGCTTGCATGTTGTGATTTTGGAGTTATCATTTATCTTACTTGTCCCATTAATCTTATTGCGTGGATCTCTCTAGCAAGACATTTAACTTCTAAACTTGTTCATACATTAGATATTTTAATAAATCAACTTATTTAACATATATCAAGCTGTGATACAGTTATTTCAATAACTTAATTTGTTTAATGACATAATTTGTTGTTTCAATAGCAAATTAATAGCAAAACTACTAAAAGCATACACAGAATCCTCATTACAAAGTATCAGAACTAACAATAACTATCTAAGCAGTTGGATGAAGAAAATATTGTGAAAGGGCAGGGTAATACAAAACAGCTTTTTCCTAGATAAAGTCTTTTGTGTGAAATTTGAGGAGATCATTATGTCTAGTCTTTTTCAGTGCTCTTCTGTATTAATGGACTTCTTCCGATGTGCTACACAAATTGTCAAGTCTTTGAGGATATTAAATTCTAATTGTCAAGGGCTATTGTGCACTGCAGATTCAGAGCTGGACTCAAAAGCATCTGGTTACAGTGGTAACTTTTGTAAAGATCTTTTAGATCAATARCATTAACTTTCCAAAATACATAATGCAGGCAAAACAGGCAAGTGCTACAGATGCGGCTTGGCTTTTACACAGTCCTAATCAGCAGAATTCCCTGTAATTCCATGAAATTTCTACTGCAGAAGTGAAGACTATGAGAAAGTTGAGTGAAATGAGACTATGGGATGTGGACCATGGTAATTAGAGGAATACCACCTGGCCTTTTGATCATGTCTTTCATCTATCTGTGTTTTCCTAAAATGACGAAAAACACCAAGCAGCATGCAACTTTTCATAGGCAGGATGTCTGAAATGTAAATATCTTTTCCTAGCAATCAGGATTGGTTTTTAAATTCTACCTTCTTAGTTACAGTTTGATCTGCAAAGTACAACTAAATAATCACAGATTACAGATGTAACATTGAATTCTGTCAATACATTTCAACAATATGTTCAATGGTTTTATAAATTTTTCCTACATTCACAAGTGACATTTTGTTAGCTAAAATTGTGTATTCAAGGAAAACATCGTGAATAGTCAACATATATCCAGCTGTGTATGAGTACTTGGACATATTGTCACCAAAGTTAACGCAGGTAGACATCTTTGACATCCTCTCCTGTTTTGATGCCTTTGAGTTTACAGCATCAGACATTACATTAGCAATCTTTCCTGGATGTGCCTAAAGTTAAGTATGGTCCGAGACTTACAGTTTCTATGATCTAATGATAAAGGAGTCTACATTACCTTGCAAAAATATTGAGTGGTCTAAAAAAGAGCAATACTGGCAAAACACCGAATTTTGTGAGAGAAAGAGCATGCATGTATATAGCCCTTTTATAAGTTATTTTTAGCACAAACATTTTCTAACTGCTAGGCTTTAAAGGAAATTTCTGTTAGGAAAAAAAAGAAATTTCCAAGGAGCAGACATTTGACCCATCCTCGTGTTTGTAAATACAGAGATTACCATAAAATGTTCTTGTTTATCAAACAATCACATCTTCCTGAGAGCTGTTTGACTTTCTTTTAATTCTGCAATGGCTCAGTGTTCACTAGCTGGGAAGAGTTTACTCCCATGTCTTCTGTTTTACAGAACCCAAGGAGCCAAGTCATGTCAGGTGGTGACAGAAACCTTCTCCAGACCTCCTCAGGCAAATGACATCCCTCCAGCTCCCTCACTTCCACCTCTCAATTTTCCACCTTGTGTAGAGCTGTAACAGGGAATATGAAAATAAGAAATGACGCCAAATCCCCAACCCCAACCCTGCTGGCTGAAGAGGAAGTTTTCCAAACCACCAGCCACACCTAGTGCAGATCTGCCTGGCCCTGGTGGACCTGCATCCCTGTACCAGTCACAGAGCTAGTCAGTCAATTTTACTGGTAAAATCCTCAGGCAGTTACAGTGTCCCTGACCTGTGCTCCTATGAGGTGCACACCATGGCCGTGACCCACATGGGGAGCTCCCAAGTGCCCTTGGAAAAGCCACTCCCACCCTCCTTCCATCACACCATGCTCAAGTGACTCCATATAAAACCTACGTCTTCTTTTTGCCTATTTCTAGTCACCTGGAGGCCAGAATGTGCTGCCTATATTTAGTGAAAAAATAAAACTGTCCTCATCATGCTCCATTTACAGTCCACGGAGAGCTTTGCTGCTGATTTTAACATGGGAAGGACAGTGCCACTTCTTTCTGCCTGTGCTGGAGCTGTGACTGCTGCACTGCTGCCCTTGAAGCCCCAGCACTAAGTCAAAGCCTTTAAACCAGAGGGCTCTGTGCACTAGCAAACATATGTCAATGGGCACTAAAGGAAACACTTCTGAGAAGTCACAAGACCAAGGAAAATAAAGATAATGTTGCAAAGGAAAGGGAGGGCATCATTATGCTGCTGGGGTGTTTTTTGGTGCCGATTTATATTTAACCTACTTAAATAAACTGCAACGGCTGTTCTGTGAATGCAAAAATGGATTGAAAGTTTCCATTTGATTAAATAAGGAGAAGAAATTACCCTGTGGCTAGTCTGTACATTCACTGATCAACAATGAAATCTCAATGGAAACTAGTGACCTGCCACTGTCAACACACAACCAATTTGAACTGAGCTTGAAGGGGGCAGTCATGCAAGCACCACTTTGGACATTTATTTAACATCACTTGAAAGCACAGCTCTCTGTCCAGCTCACACTATTTTCCGTGTATTGTTGGGTGAGACATGTCGGCTCTGGCTATGCACGTAGATTGAACAGGACCAGGTTACGTCAAGCTGTTGTAGAGCTGGGTGGATGCCCTGCACCCTGGGCCTTGGAKGAATAATCCCCCCAGGGGACACCAGGCAAGTTGGGAGATGGTGTGGTTAGGGGCTGTTCCCAGGTTCAGGCAACCTGGATGCTGGAGAGAAAAGGGGTTGGTAGGGCAGATGCCAACCACTCTGGGCCAGCAGGCACCAGCACGGGAAAGCAGTCTGAGGAACATTTCCTCTGGGTGCGAATACCCACAACCACCCAGCAAGCCAGAGCCCAGCTCCCCGGTGCTCTTCAGCCCCAGCTCAGTACCAACCATGCCAGAACAGGGTCAGGTCCTTCCACAGCCACCCCTGTGTCCGGCTGCTATCCTCCCTCAAAACCGTTCACCTCTTTTTTTCCTATTCAAGCATCCCGGGAAAAGCACTTCACCCACCTTGGGAAGACCCAGGGGACTTCCATGTTTACCAGTGGGACTCTCGGCATAAAAAGATAAGCTTCAGCCTAAGCCCTTCCAAGCTAGAAGAATTCCTGACGTGTTGTCTTGCATGTTGGGTTAAAAAGAGAGTTGAAAAAAATTATGTAACTGCTGATTTAACATCTTGCTAAATTTTGCCACCCTTTTGCAACTTCTTTCCCCAAAACAGAGCATTGCCAATGCTGAAAATACAGTCCCAGAAGAATTTACAGTAGAATATTCTACTCTCATCTTCCCTCCAGGCAGAAACTGGACTGAGGGAGATGTATTTAACCCATACAAAGAATTTTAACATAAACAACATAAACAGCCAACCATCCTCCCACTGGTTGGTCAGAAACCTAGTCTGTGAATTATCCTTTATTTCAAGATTCATTATCTAACATGTGAAAAATGCTCAACACTGCTCGCTTAGTTTAGGAAAAAGTTGCTGTGGAGTTCCTGTTAGTTCTGTGTTTTCTGGAAATGTAAGAATACTTTGCTTTCTCTTCCCAATATTTATTGGCTCTTTGAATTCCAATACTAAATTCGAAGGAAGACATAAAAGCAAGGTTGCTCCAAGGTAACATTTCCATGCCTTTTTGCAGGACCTGCATATTTTCCATGCTCTTAAATCTTTGCATTTGCTCAGTAGAAACACAAAATCTTTCTTCTTTGGGGGTGTTTGGCTGAAAAAGTCTCTGAGGTCTCTCTCAGGCAGTTTCCTGCCTGATTAGGAATTGTGATTAAAAAAACCTAACACTCTCTTTGATTTCAGATTTCCCCACAGATCCTACTTTTTAAGTTTCATTATTTTGGTCACCTTTTTTGGCCATTGCTTTTATCAGGTTTGTAAACTCTCTGGACCATTTGAATCTCCTGACTTTTAAATGCAGAATCTCCTGACTCTGCATTTTTTCTGCATTTTTTCTGCATTTGCCATTTGCAGGTGCTCTACTTTCTGCCATCAGCTGCTGGTGGCAGTGCCAGCACAGCGCGCTCTGCTTTGTTATCTTCCAAAATAAAGCCCGGTGCAGGGGGAATGCTGGATGCCACAAAATGAGAACCGTAGCAACTGTGTGTGCAACCAACACCCAAAGACCACGGGAGGAAAAAAAAAAATCAGCCTTTTTCTTCCTTTGTAATATTGTGTGACAGTTTAGTTGCAAAGTTTTTGGTCGCTGCGCCTCTGCCTTTCCCTAGCTGGAGAAGGAATGAGTGACAACCAGTGAGGAAGGCTTCTTGTCTCTCCTTCACTACAACATCTGATTACTTCAGTTCACAAACACAATTTTAGGGGAAAGCATGTTGCAGGTTGGGGAGCCTCAAACGGGTCTTGCTTTGTGAGTGCTGCTAAAAATGGCGTTTGGGGTACATCATCTCCAGGAATCTTAGTGTGCGTCAGATTTCTCTGGAGTCGCTTTTAATGCTGGATGAATTTCAGAAGAAATTAGCACATTTTATTCTACATCAACAAGCTAAGAATGAYGTTTTAGTCATTGCAATTGCAAGCACTGTTGCAAAAGAAAAGCATCAAGTAAGAAAATGCACTTACAGAACCTGTTTAGCAGCAAGGCTCTTCCTTAGTTGCTCTGGTGTTTTATTTAGCTTGCAGTGGCTAGGGTCAAACCTCTCCTTTCCCCTACAATTTCCAGGGTTACTTAGAGCCCCCAGATTTTTTTATGTCCTTTGCCTTCCTCTGTTAAAGGTGGAACTGCTCTGCCTCATTTCTTTGTTTAGCTCTTAAAATCCCTTCTTGTTTTTAGAGTTTCTTCCTGTCGCTGACAGCTGGGGAGAGGRGGATTGCTCCCCTCACCTTGAGGGCTTCTCTGAATCTGCAATTCTATTTGATTTCTTAATTAGCACATTTCTGCCAGCCTGAGAGGGTCACAGAACCTTCAAAATCATTGTGTTATTTTAAAACTCATTAGACACTGTCAATACTTACATATTTTAAACTCATGCCTCACAGTTTGCTGTTAGCTTTACAGTGCCCACATATGACAACCTAGTAATAAGGATTGTAGATAACAACTCAGTCACAACCGAGACGGCTTTGAGAACACTTTTTCTAAATTACCTTCTTCACTGTGGGAAAAACATTAAGCTACTTTGGGGGACTGGGTAATAACTCACAAATTGGCCTGTACATTGTCTGAAGAAGCTTTCGAGGCAAAGTCAAGGCATAGGAGGTAGGAACAGTCTGTCTCCTCAGAAAAAAAGCAGAGCTCCATTTGCTAGCAGGTGAAGTGGGAATAGTTTCATGCCATGGAAAATGAGGCCCTGACACTGTTGCAGTACTGGACTAAACTGTGCTGTCGATATACTAATAAAAAAAGGGAACATTGGCTGTGAGTACAAGGAGCATGCTGACCTCATGGAGGGCAACTCAGCTTGCCTGGGAGAGCTTGAAGGAATGATTAACTGAAACAAGAACGTTTTATTAGACCTTTTCTAACATCATCTGAAAAGACTGGGTGGGGAGGGGTGTGGTTTAGATTTCTGGGCGGCACCCGTCCTTAGCAAGGATGGGCTCAGTCTCAGTCCTCGGTAGGTTTTGTACTTTTTTCTCTCAWGTCCCACATTTTCTATGAAGTTTTGGTTACTGATGTCATTTATTGTGCTTAGCACAACTCTTTGTTTTCTGAGGCAAGGGTGAAAAATGATCTGAAGCCTGTCTTCAGGGATATAGACCACTAATATCTGATTATTGGTGTTCAAAACACAGGGCAAAGCTAAAGAGACACCAGATGGACAAGGTCAGAAGAAAAAATTGAGGATGATGCTGGTACTCAAGAAAAAGTAGTAACTTGTGGATTAAAGCTACTTGCTTGCGTTGTTTCCATGGGGTTCAGCCCTCAAAGTATTATTATTCTACCTGGAGATATAAATCCACTTGTAAAATGGCCTCAGGGCATTTTTACTGAGAAAAAAATTATTGCCAAGGAACTGGGGGGTTTGGAAGGGGCTGGACACAGACACCCTCCCAGATGCAGGGGTTTGAATTGCCCCAACGTTCTCTTTGTGGTTTTGAGTCATCAGCATGTGGTAAAGCAATTATCATATTAAGGATGGCCTCAGGAAGCTGAACTTTGCTTTCTGATGGCTGAGATGCAATCCCTGTCCTGCTGGTAACATGTTAGGCTGTTAGGCTGGCTTGTGTCATGCCAATTACAGATATAACAAGTTACAATAATGTTAGAGCCCCGGATGTAATAACTAAGATCACCAAAGAGAATGTCTTACAAGACTTACACACAGAATGATCACTTAAGGCTGATGCTCCAAGTTTCACTTTAAAAAGCAAGGGCTGAGGTCTGTGAGCAATAGGATTTCCGTGGAGTTACTCATATCCCTAACTTCAGGCATGCACAGATTAGGGGCTGGCAAGACTCAGATCTCAGAAACAAAATACTGAAAAGAATACAGAAGAGAAGGAGATACAAATATGATACTAATTTATGTCAAAATTAGAGATTTCTAGATTGGCACAGACATTTTTCAAGGACATGGTGTTTTCCCGTAAGTATGAGAGTGAAATATAAGAGACAGCAAAATCAGTGCCAACAGCTCTGAAGTATCCACTGTAAAGGACTCCCACTGAAAATTGTTTAGAGTCAGAGCAGGAGAAAGAATGCAGCCATAAACTGTAACAAGTGGGAGTTTAACAACATTTGAGAAATACTGTGTAAAATCCCGCTTTGTGCCTTTTCTTTCAGTTATCTTCAGGCAGAACAAGTAGGGGAGGGTTTTGCAGTGAATGTCTGTCTGTGTGCCATGTCCTCAGCCACCTCGCTTCTTCCCTTCTTCACTTGTATCTTCTGCAAGAAAATAGTTAGATGGAGAAGTAGGAAGAAGTGGAAGTTAAGAGTGAGACATGTATCTCAACAAGACAGCTCTATAAAAGGGAATTACTCAGCAACATTGGGAATACATCAGAGAAAAACAAATCCAGGATTTACTGCCCTTGTCAGCTATTTTGGATGAATCAGATCCCAAACAAATCTGAGCTCTCATGTCTGGAAGAAAGAGCAGTACTTAGTCATGTACCTGGGGACAGTAATGCTTCTGGCTGAGATGGTAGTATGCCTCGACTACCTTCTTTTGCGATCAGTCTCTGTGCCAGGTCTGTATATGCTAGAGAAACACATTATTCTCAATTTTTTGTTTTCCAGGACCCATTCTGCAGGGTTGCTGACCCTGGCTGGCCACCTGGGTTCCTGTGGCAGCGGAGAGGCAGCCACGTGGCTCTGCAGGCACTGCCSTCCCCGAACACGAGGCCCTTATGATTCGTGGACCATTTACTGTGGCCTTGATAATCACCAGTGAGCCACATCATTGGGAATTACTGCTGGGGGTGTCTGCAGTTTAATACTCACCAACACATCATCCAGGTGGGTGACTTGAATATAAGCAGTCAGTAAGCACATCGTCATGTTCAGCCTTCATGCCATGCTGTAGAATAGCGGTATTTCCATTTAAATGCCAGGCAGGAAAGCAGTGTATTGAGCAGAGTACAGGATACAAGTCAATCTAGTTCAGTTCAATATTCTTATTTGAGAGTTATTGCGGGCTAGGCAGAAAGCAAAATAGCCTGCAGCTTTCAGTACTGTTCTCTTCCTAAACAATCCTGAAAGATTTTATTGATGTAAGCTACTCCCTCCATTTAGGCTGAGCTCTGAATTGCTTATGAACCCAGATGAGGTGTCATGGTATGCATTCGGCAATATCACGCCATTTCAGAATTGTGCATGACTAGTGAAGGTGGACTACTTGAACTAAACAATGTCTGCCACTGTGGCTGCAAGCTGAGGTCTAACTAGTGCTTTCTCCCTCGTTGCACACAGACCAAAACCCCATTTCTAACTTAAAGTCTAGATGAAATGAAACAATAAATCCATGCACCCATTTTATGGAGTGAGAAGATTTGCAGGACAAGTCAGCAAGGTAAGACTGGGAGCTAGCACCAAGTCAAGAGGGATTTGCAACTCTGGGAAACCCAACTGACTAGCAGGGATCTTGCACAACCGGTTTCCTACACAGGTAATATGTAGAGAGACGGTCACCTTCAGAGGGGAATTCAGCACCAGAACCTGCCTTAGGCATCCCAGACTACCCTCTGCAAGTGTCATCTTTCTCTATTGACTAAACACAAAGGGKTTTAGTTCCCCTTCAGAAAAACAGCTCTTCTCTCTGGAGCCTTAGTTAGGAACTGAAACGCAGGCAGTTTGATTGCCCCTGAAGAGAACAGGGGGATCAGCAGAACAGCAGAAACATACATTGACGTGCTGTGCCTGCTGCCAGGTCAGCAGGGTAAAAGGGGACTTTTCAAGGTCAGAGACAGTTTATAGGTATTTTCTGTCTCGTCTGGTTCAACTGGAGGGAAAGCAGGATCAGGAGAGGCTCTGGGGAAAAGGGCAAACAAATTGAGTAGAGYGTGGCTGAAAAAACTTGCCCCACTCCTGGTTTATGGCTTCTGATCCTGGATTCAGCAGCTTGTTGTACACGAAAGCAC
Source organism: Phoebastria nigripes (assembly GCA_035582835.1). Taxonomy (NCBI): domain Eukaryota; kingdom Metazoa; phylum Chordata; class Aves; order Procellariiformes; family Diomedeidae; genus Phoebastria; species Phoebastria nigripes. The sequence goes on along the minus strand of JAYKAV010001055.1, from coordinate 1,258,188 downwards.
CATTTTTCAAATCTGCTTTGTCATGAAAAGGCTGTTACGGGAAACTGGGAGAAAAAAAACGCTGCGGTGAGTGGGATGCTCACCAGTCCAAAGATGGTCACACAGTCCCTCAGGTGCACGTGTGCAAATGACCTTGCTCAAAACAGCGAGAGACAGTGGATGTGCGGCCGCCGGCGCTCGCTGCCTCCAGCTCCGCTTATCCCAGCCTCCTGTTAACCACTGTTTTGGAACAGTTGCCTAGATACCGCAAGAGCCTGGCTTCAACTTCGGGCAAGTTAATTTGACATTAAAACTCGACAATACCAAATGTATTCCAGGGTTGAGACACACTTGCAGATGAAAACCACAACATTGGTAGACATCAGTATTAAATCTAACTTGAATGAACAAACCTCTTGTCAGAGATCTGGTCGAGCCCCCCCTTTCCTTCTCCTCAGGCTCTCAAGGATAGTTGCAATAAGACCCACATGTGAAATTTCACGTGCCTTCAGCTTGCTGGAGCTAGGCTGACTGCTGGCTCCATCCATCCCTAGCCTCAACTCCTTGATGGGGGCTCCAGGTGCAACTTTATATTTGCCGGTCCTTGTAGTGATGAGRCCCTACAGTTTAAAGGCCATGGCTGCAGACCTAACGATGACTCACCCCTAGTTCTTGCATGTTTTTCAGGAAGCCACCTGAGATGCAAGCTTTCTGGCTCATGGTTTATTGCTGCAAGGACTTACGTTAATGAAGGCACCACTTTAGGCAGACACCACTTCAGGACATTCTGACTTAATTACCTAAGGGAAAAAAACCCAACAACAAACAAAAATGGGATCGCATGAGGAATGCTCCCCCCCCCATCACGTTTGGAGTCTGCTTCTGTCCAAGTTGTCAGGGTCCCTTGAATCTGCAGGTAGTGACCCTCTTGGYGTCAAGCAGGTAAAAATGGCTAAAACTTTTCTTATTCTTTTGTAGCTTTCAGGGTTTTTTTGACAAATGATCAACAATAATAAGCAGTCACAGACCCCAATTATCCTGGATAAAAGGATGTTTATTTCTCATACTTCTTTCTCTTGCATCCAGAAATGCCTATTCTCATTTAGAAACTAATGGGACCTGGTTACTGAGCTGTTCTGAAGTGCTTTTGTGACTGATAACTCAAAAATGCTTCTGTGATTTTTCCCTTATCACTAATATTGATGGTTGCGTAGGACTCTGCTGCAGCAACACCTCCTGCTGTAGTGTGCTGACTTAATGACCATCTGGGGCTAGAACATATGGGCTGTTTGGGTCCCTATCAGAGCAGCCACGTAACGCCGGGCTATTTCTCCCATTGACTGGTTACATCCATGATCTGATACAGTCAGAAACACAGATTTGAGTAGATTCCACTTTCTGTGAGAGCATTCATTAAATAGAAGTTCACTGGACCGAATCTTGCAGTCCTTAATCAAATATTATTCCCAAGAAGAACAAAGGAAGGGGGCCTTAGATCAGTGAAAACCAGACCACTCTTTCATTGTTTTCTTATTAATATATCTCCCTTCATTTGGAATGCAATAGATTCTTCCTCTCATCCCAACAGCTGAAAAATGGGGCCCTTATTTCCCTTGGGAATAATTTAAAATGGTGTAACATGCCACTGAGAACAAATAAGCTAAGAAAAGTGCTGTAGACAACATCTTAATGAGCTTTATCAGATGATGAAAAATACAATGTTTTCCTGTGCAGCCATGGGGGGAACCATGTGTCTTGATCTTGACAGTGGCTCTGCAAGAGAATGAAGGCAAAACTGAGAAAGGATAAGGTTTTTCAGTGCCAGCTTTCACCCTTGAAAACCAGAATCTCTCTCTTATTTGGTCTGTATAAAAACTGTCTATGTCTACAGCTATTTCTGATGCTCTTCCTTTTAATATCTAATTCTATAAGAAGTTGTAGTTTTGAGCCATATTGGCAGACTGAAGCAGCAAATGTATCACAAATAGGGTATTTATTTTTGCTGCCATATACTTCATAAGAAAATCACTTTTAATGAAATCTTGTCCAAAAAGGTCTCCTAAAAAACAGTTGTAAAGAAAAAAAAAATCCCTTAGCTATTTAAAAAAAAAAAGGCATTTTCTCTCTTAGGCATATTCAATTATCTTAATCAAAGGTATAAAGGACTGAAAGGGAGATCTTAAACTGAAATTGAGACTGTTTATTACTTGATATCTCTAAGCAAAGGGCAGATCATTAAATCAGCTGGAAGAAGGAGGGGTTGGATCTCATGAGGCTGCCTTACGGCTCTTTGCATTTCTGGAGACTCACTGGGTCCAAGGAGGTGTCTTCTCCCAGTTGCTAAGCCTTCCCCTGTGTGTTCATGCTTGCCCAGTTTTACTGTCCACTGTTTTTTCAATCTACCTCCTGTGTCATTGTGAAACATTGTGCAGTTTATGAACTCCGGAGAAACCTTTAGGAGAAAAATTAGGTAAAGCAAATTGATGAAGTTGTGTGGGTTAATTATCACCACATAGAGAAAAAAAAAACCCGGTTGTTTTTCTGGGTGAAAAACATATGGAAATGAAAATGTGCCATTTTATGTCCACTTCACACAAGATGTGTCTCTTAACCTGACTCTGCCCCTCTTATCATGAGAAAAAACACAAAGTAGTTACTGTAAAAAGAAGATAAATTACCTTAAATGGACAGCAGATTTCCCTGCTGGTAATTCCCAAGTGGAATAAAGCCAGGCAGTGTTGACAGTCCTGTGGTGTTGGGAAGGGAAGGGAAGGGAAGGGAAGGGAAGGGAAGGGAAGGGAAGGGAAGGGAAGGGAAGGGAAGGGAAGGGAAGGGAAGGGAAGGGNGGAAGGGAAAGGAAGGGAAAGGAAGGGAAAGGAAGGGAAAGGAAGGGAAAGGAAGGGAAGGTCACAATATTTTAAGTGGAATTCTATAATGGCAATTTCCAAAAGTAAATTGAACAAGCAATATGTATTTTATATATATATTATACCACTTCAACCAAATTGTTTTCTAAAAGCACATGCTAGGGTGCCCTCAGTAAGGTATCAAAAATCAATATGCTACAAAGGAAAATAAACAGAAGTTATAATTCCTTATCTAACATCAGAACAATGAACCTCAGGTAAGGATAAAATAAACAGACCATTTATAAGTTACTGTAAGAAGATTTGGAAAAACAAACTCATTGTTTATTAACTAGTAATAGTAGAGGCTGCATCTGTCAGGATACCTGCTGACAGATTTATTTCTGAGTGTAACTGGGAGAATATATTTTTAGAAAAGGGTAGTATATTTTTCTTGTAATATGAAAGTTCAGCAGGAAGAAATAACTCAGTCCTGCAAAAAATTCCTAGGGCAGTGCTGTAGTTTTATGAGCACTAGATTTTACCAAGATTAGTGTTCAGCAAAAGTTAAAAAAAGAGAGGTTTGCTTTTTAAAGAAAGGAATTGCTTAAAAAAAAWATTGCTATTCTATTAAAGTTCCTGTAATCAGACTAGCAAAACAGGACGTCTAGAGGCATACTGGGAGAGGGGTATTTTGTTCCCAGAGGAGAAAAGATTTTTAGTATCATTCAGACATTTGCATTCTTCTGTGATGTTAAGATCCCTCATCTAAAATGTGTTTCAGTTTTGTGTGGTGCTCAGCAAATACAGAAAGGTCCAAACTCAAACTTTTCATCTAAAAATGTCTTTTTATAGTGAGGACATGAGATCCTGGCCCATGGATGCACACTGGGGCTGACTGGCTGGTAGCTCCATGATGGAGCTAGAGGATGACTGCGTCTAACCAGCAGCGTGTGGTCTGCTCCATCACCGTGCTGAGTGGATGTGGCTGGAGAAACCTGGTGGGAATATGCCAGCCCTCACCCAACCAAGGAATTAAATTCAAAATTTGGCGGCCAAATATCTGATCTTTAAATTTAACAAAGAGAACTAACGCAGTCCATAGTAAACAAATACAGCGTGGTTTGGAATTGGTCCCACCTCCAAAAAATTATGGAGAATATTAGGGTTTTGAGTAAACAAATTTCCTCACAAAAAAATAGGTGGCCACCATGGAAAATGTTCATGCTATTAAACAAAAAACAAAAACACATTTTGACCATAAATATTTTCTATTTTGAAATATCATTACAATATTCCATTAGTTGCAGGAGCTGAAATTCAGTGTTTTCCGTCCAGGCTCCTCTGTGGTCTGGACTTCTTCCTCACAGGACATCATCCTGAATGCACCGGAGAGCTCAGTGAGGGCAGAGGTACCGCATCGCGCAAGATGGGATGTGGTGAGACACCCTACCCATGGGAGGAATGGGATGGAGAAGCAAGGATCCTGCTCTGTCTGGTGGGCATTAAGCAGAGGCAATTCAGAATTTATGATCTGGCTGAAAAGATTTTGATTGACTAGTAAAGTTTTTGAAACACCCCCAAGATCTCCTTCTCTTTAACAGAGTTGGCTGATACAGCCTTGAAACAGAATTGCTTTGCTGGAATAGCAGGCGGCTGAGCGACCGCGCAGCCCTCAGGACTTAGGGGTGGGATGGGGGAGTGCATCCGGAAAAGCACCATAACTAACCTTCAACTTCTCTAATGGTCTGTGTCTTGAAACAGAGCTAAGAGTGTGGTCCAGCAGACAGGCAAGCTGGGACACTTGGGATATCATGACCTTGTATCGCAATTTGCAACAACATTTACATGTGTTGTAAGGTGCTTTGAAAGCTAGCAATACTCAGGTGTAAGTGCTATTTCCTTACATTGTTGGATGCTTATTTTCTATTTCAGACAAGCAGAGAACAGGTGGAGGCAGCTGGGATTAGGAGTGGCATTACAATGTTCTTCGTGTTCATGTTATCAATGAATTTTTCAAACAGGTTTAACAAGAGGAATCATGCTTTAATCCTAAAAACAAAGAACAAAAGTGTGTTTTGAATGTTTCTATATTTTCAAGTAGAGTAACAAACATTTTTATTGAAATGAAGACATTAAACTGGGAGGGAGAAAAGGCCTAAGTTTAGATCTAGATATAGATAAGTATTGCATAATCCTCCTCTACGTGACTTAGGCACTGTAATGTATCTTTTACCTATCTGTAACATAAATCCTAGGAACCTAAAGCAATCCCGAAATAAATTTACTTCTCAGGATAATGTCAAGTATATTTCTTATAGGTTATAGTTTGAGTGGCTTGAATTACTACCCAGTGGAAAATCCTATGGATTTGAAATACCATCTTTGCCTTTGAAAAAAGCAGTCACGCTCTAGTAAAAAACTCAATGTATCTGCCCAATGACATGAGACATCCAATTGCACTAAGGTCACTGATGTTGCAGAAAAGCTTACTTGTTCCTGTTCCCTTTCCCTTCATCTCCTCATTACCCATCTTCTCCTATGTCAGATTTTGACCTTCAAGCAGCAAATCTGTATTTCAGTTCTTTGACAGCAAATTTTCTCCTTGTGTAGAGCCCACAGTTACCTGAGATTTCTTCTCAGTCTCTGAAATTCAAAAGGCCATGTGTGTTTGAGAAAGGCCAATTCAAACATAATCTTTGGCTCAGTTTGATTCAGGAGCTGCAAATTTACTACAAATTATATTGATATTCCTGAAAACCTTTTTTTTTTTTTTGTGAAAAATACTCACCAAATGTCCTACTTTATACTGCTTGCCTATGTATGGATGAGCTGCTTACACCTTACTTGTCCTGATTATGGAAATGTTCACGTTTATCACAATCAAACCATATCTCTCACCTACAAACAGAATTGGGAGGAAGAGGAAGGCATTGTTTGCTGAAGGGACTGCTGGTTCCACTTAGTCGTTGGAAAGGCAGAAAGAAAAGAAGAGAAGGAGAGAATGGAGCCGAAGCAGAATAAAGTGAAGGGAAATAAATAAAAGAAAAGAGAAGGAAAAGATCCATCCCCAGTGCTGCAGCTCTATAACCTGGCCTAAGCGTTAGCCTTCAGAGTGGCATTTGAGGATTATTCATCCCTACTGAGAAGCTGGGAAGATGATAAAACAATAGGAAAATAACAAGCAGTCGCTCACCAGAGAAATTTTTTCCATTTGTAGTGAGGTTAGAAACAAATAATCAAAACAAGATCCAGTGCAACTTTTGCTTTTTCCACAAAGTTTTCCCTGCCAAAAGACTTAATGTCACATGGATCTGGTAAAGCTGCCAGCCTGGAGCAGCCACCAGGCTGCCGTGACGGCTCCCACCAGAGGAGACCCGTGCTGTGAGCTGCAGCCCAGTGTCTTCTTCTGGGCTTTCTGTTGCTCCCCACCTCTGCTGTGAAGCCACTTCCCCTGTCTATTGCGAGACCTTGCTGTCACCACCTGCCACTGCTGTCAGGGTCTCCAGAGCTCGGACCTAGGCTGTGTCCAGTCCTGCACCGACCCATTGAGAGTCAGCCCACCCACAGCAACTCCCTAAATGCCTCCATTAAGGAACTTTAAAAGGGTTACAAACCCTTAAGCTAGCACAAGACAAGTACAGATCTAGGGAAAAGAGGAAATGCCTACACGCCGTTCCCTGCTCCCTGGAGCACAGCAGATGCCCTATCTACCTGCCACAATCTCCACGTCCTCCTGAATGGAGAGGGTGTGTTCCTAACAGATAAGAGTTATCCTATGGTTTTGGCTTAACTGCCAGATTAAAGAACAAAACTATTTTTTTGTAAGAAAACATAGAGAAAGTAACCTTTAAAMCCACGGTATTTACATTGTAAAATCACTTGTATATGCCACAAGACAAACACCTCAGAGCAAAGGCATGATCCTGATTGCAGAGCAAAAACTAAGCAGACCACAGCTTAGCTCTGGGCAGCTTACAGGCTGCGGAGTCCATCATGCTTCATTGTGTAGGCAGCAAAATTCTGCAAAAGCCATAATCTGGGACAGTCTGAATCTGGAGGTGATCATATAGTGGATCAGGGTATTGAACCACAAAAAGAACACGGCTATGGCTTAGGTTGTGGAAAGCAACCACTCCATGACAGCGGGCTTAGACACCACAGTACACAAATCCTGCAGTGCATTAAGTGTAGTCTGGGTGTTCCTGAGTCGTGGATTTCCACAATTCAGTTGCACCCTCAGAGGTAAGTAGAGAGAAGCAGAGGGCAAGTACAAGGTCTCTATTAGAGACTGGAGACAGCTTCATCAGCAACAATATGGTGAAAAAACTCATTATCACAATAGAAAGTACATTTTTAAGATGGAATTTTGTTTTAAGAGGTGAGTTTAACATTAACACTTCCTGGGTATTTGGGCTAGGTAAGCTCAGGTGCTCAAAACCTGTTGCAAATGACATTAAACAATTGCAGATGTGGTTCAGTCAATGTCCTATTTCAAATCTGATGAAGACGCTTGCAGTGTTCTGTTGCTCAGTTACTAATCTAGAAAAAAGAAGAGATAATCCTTCAAAAAGTACATGTGCATACAATGCATTTATCTTGATATAGTTGGAATACTCTGCAGTATGAAATTACTATGAATAATCTTCATATTTGCAGCTCTCTTAGTCTTATTAATGCCTGTATTGAACACAAATACAAACAACTAGCTTTCAGAAGACTTTCCCACCAGGGAATATGAAAAAAAGTAGGTTGGTTTGATTGATGGCTCTTGTCATTTTGCTTAAAGATGTGCAACTGAGCTTAACAACTCTGATAAGCAAGATTTCACACTGAAAGTTTTTCTCCTTCATAACTGGTATGAACTCAGAGAGACAACAAAGATATTAATAAAAATATGCAACGTAATCCACACAACATTCTTTCTTTTCTGGTCTCCTGAAGGAGAGCATGGTATGTCTCCAGCCTAGGAGTTCCTGTAAATCAGATGATCCTTGTAACTCCGAGCAATCCTTTTGCTTAAATTGTTGTCAATGTGATCTGCAAGGTGTAGGATGGAAAGCAGAAATGTAGCTGTACTGTATTTGTACTGTACTCCAAATTGAGAGAGAATGGAAAAATTAAGAGCAGACTGGAAAAATAAAATCCTTGTTTCTAAACAATAAGAGCTGTGAGATATCCACTGTTTTGGTTAATATTTTTTTCCATGTTAAAATAAGCCCATTTGTTTTAAGGTGTATTTATAGAAGGCATTCTCTTATTTTGCATTTTACTATGCCTCTAATTTTAATTGATGCACTCCTGTGGCTATAGGCAGGGAGAAGCGGCAATTCAGAGGGAGATTTGTGCTGAAGGGCATCGGGTAGGTGACCAGCCCGCTTCCCACGTGGACCTCCAAGCCGTGGCAGGGCTGGAGACAGGCTGTGCGTGGCTGTCCCGGCACCGCAGACCGTTTCTCTCCCGGAAATCTGTACATTAAAGCCTGAGCTTTCATTGAGCAGGAATAGCCCCCAGCTGTAGATTGAGAGAGTCTTGACTTTGTGAAGTGTCACACATTCTTTGCCTCAAAAATTTGCACCAACAGATGGAAAATGTGGGAAATCTTCCTAACCTAATGAGCCCCATTTTACTTCTTGTCCAGGAAAGCAGGCTATTTCCTCATAGGGAGGACTGAGGGTATAACACTCCAGTTATAAAAGACCATCTTTTTCCATCTTCAGAATTATTGAACTCCCATGAGGCCTTGGGATGTTTTCATAATTATTCCCAGTTTCTAAAATTTCTTGTAAATAGAGACTCCTCAGCCCCACCGATATGAATAGACTAAACAGGGCTTGAATGCTGACACACCACTGGCACACATCTGTTCCCCCTGCCCAGCTCCGCTGCCTGGCATGATTTTGGCCCTGGCCATCAGGTCCCCTCACAGGCAATGCCTGGGTACCTTTGGGGGACTATTCCCGGGATAACGTGTGTGGATAACACCACTCCGCTCAAGGGGGACAGTTGAGCTGCGAGGGCTGTGGCCGTGCCTGCCATGATGTGCAGCCTGCCTGGGGATTTCATTTATCAGCGCAGACACAGCCYGTTGAGCCCAGTGTGGCGGTCAATGAATAAATTATCTTTTATGGCCTTTGCTATTTCAGTTTAAAATGTCCAAAAACACTCCGAGGTCTGTGCTGCAGCCCAGCAATATGTTGAGTGTTTTTACAGCATGTAATGAAGGGTAGATGTTGCATGTCCTGGGCTGCACAGGAGAGCAAGTGAGGCTGCTTGAGGGTGCAAAGGCTGCCAGGATACTGCCAGAGGGCTACGCAAGAGTAGGCAGCCAAACTGGGTAAGCATCATCCTTCCCGGCTACCGGGAGGGGTCTCAGGAGGGCGGAGAGACCTCCAGACCCACGCGCACACTGTTTCAGAGGGAACCAGAGGGGTGAACTCAAACTGGTGCCATGTGGGCAGCCAGGAAACAAGGAGATAGATGTGAACTGCAGAGCTAAGCTGTTTGAAGTGTAGATGCCATCCTGAAGCGCAAGAGGCGATACTGCTGACTGGTATCAGCAATATTATTGAATAGAATATTCAATGTAAATTATGAATTCATACTGATTAATTGAATGCTCTCTATAAAACTGCCTATTTGCACAGCTTCCCCCAACCTCTTTTCCACATCTTCATTTAAAGACAAGAAAAGCCTCATTATCCTTGTGTGGTAGGGACTGGGTTTTTGATAAAAATGTCTGTGTGACACAAGTATCTTCTGATTATACTATAAAAACTAGGAAAAAGACCCAGAGAGAGCTAGATGATTGGGTAAAGGGGTTTCAAAGAAAGGGGAAGCAATCTGGAAACAAAGAAACTAGGGAAAAACTGAGAAGCTAAGGCAAATCCATTCTGCACAAAGCTGACCATCTGGAACACGTTACTGAAGAAGAGATGTGGGATCACATAGATTGTTTCTGGAAAAGGAGGGGCTTGAGGGGCATGGAAAAAAACAACATGGTTGAATTAAGAGCCAGCCACAAACACTGAGCCAGATGGCTTTTTCTCTTCTTATAATGATGTATGTTCTCATCTTTCTGTATCTCTGCTAATCACTTTAACACAGGAGAAGTACATGGAGCAAGATGTTAAGGAGGAAGCAGAGGGACCTGGGTAAGATGAAAAGAACTTTCTTTTATAGAGAAGATACTTCTCTTGTATGGCGCTCTGTACTATAAACTGAAATTCAAAACAGGGATGTCTCTCTTATGCAACAGTACATCTGTTGCTGTTCTGAAGTCTTTGGGCGCAGAAACTCTTTCCAGACAGTGCAGAGCAATCATTTGGGTGTTTTGACAGGTTTCCAGCTGTAAGCCATATATTTGTTTTATAGCAAATTTTAGGTTAGTTCCTAGAATTTAAAACATATTCAATCTGCTTTTGTTTTACAATCTGTAAACACTTTTAGAGCTCTATTCTTTATTTAATGATAGATAGGCACAACACAGCTGTTCTCCAGCGGCCTGTATTTTCAGCATAACCTTATTCTTTCCTACACGCACTGTTCAGAGTTTCAAATATGCTAGAAGAACATGGGCCAAAACATCAGCAGGCCAAAAGTGCTCTGAAATAAACAGAGAAGGTGAACGATTTTTAATTCATATCTGCAAGACAGTGACACTGACACTGTCTCTCACAGTACCCTGGGCCACAGAAGATGGCTTGGGTGCAGCTGGTACAGGAATATGTTTCTATGGCTCAGCAGAAGATACTCAAGGTAGTGCGAGGGGTACAAACAAAATAGGCATGACAACGCAGAGCCTGTTGGACAACTGCATGTAGTTTCTCAGAAAGGCCAATTAACGCAGGTCTAGCATTGCATCAACACGATTATAACTGCTCCTAGTAGCCAAGGCAGCTCATTCAGAGCTGGTGTCTCAGCACGGGATTGCCCCGTGTCACATAATCCCACTGTGAGAAGAGCCGAGGGAGCAAGAGCCCTGGGCAGCACAGTGATTGTATGAAAAGCATCAGTGCAATTGCCCAGCTGAAGTTAAATTTTGCTGCCTGCCCAGCCGTGTCAGAGGGCCAGATCGGTACCTCTGTTTAATGATGCCCTCTGCTGTGCCCTGAACTCTCATTCGGCAGGGTACATTATGACCTTCCCACCAGCAATAAAAAAGCTGGTTTCTACTTTGACTTCAGTTTATACTTCAAATGCTGTGATAAAATGATCTCCCAGCACTAAGGAATGCAATGTGCCATTATAATGAACACCACAGGCCCCCAGAATTAGGCTGGCACCCAAGCTACATTACAAATGCTTGCATATAATCTTCCTTTTAGAGAAACTGCGCTGACAAACTGTACCTCTCCTCTTTGGATGTGCCCGGCTCACGTTCCCCTCTGTAAACATTGCACATTGACAAATCAACCCCACGCTCCAGCAGGATAAGCAACAGCAAYGAGTCCAAATTCACCTTCTGACCGGTTGGTGCAAACACAGTGAATTCTTTCCTTGATGCCAAGTCGTTCTTCAAGGAAAAGAATTTGTTTCCAGAAAGTCTTCCCCCCTTACTTGCAAAGCTTTAAGACAGGAAATCCTGTCAGCAGCAGGCTTGACAAGCAATTCTTTTTTATATACTCACATTAATAACTCAATCCTTCTCAGAAACTACTCGGCTGTTCAAAACAAGCTGCCCGCATGCACAGGGACAGCTCTGCAGATCCTGGCCGGGACCTTTCCCTCCTTCCTCTTGGGAATCCTGAATTCCTGTCCCCAGACCTAAATCAGGTGGCTCAGCCTTTTGTGGGCTTCAGTTGGGAAAGAAATGGCCAGATACACAATGTCAGGCCCTGCCCCGTCTGCTGTCAACTTTCTTTACCCCTTCGACACCTTCCAGTTAGCTCCTTCTTTGGGATATATGGGGCTGGGAACAGCCATCCTATTAGCTTCTTGTAGCTGGAAAACCACCTGAGACAGGGTTACCAGAGCAGTACCGGGTGGAGGGGGTGGTGGGCAGCGTAGCAGGAAACTGGGAGCACTGTGCCTTCTTTTTTTATTGTTTTTATTGTTGCTACTGTTGTTATTGTCGTTATTGTCATTATGGTGGACCAAGAGACCACTGATGTGTAAACACAGAACACAAAATTGTCACTTCCCCCAGAAGCTTGCACTGTAAATATAAATATTCAGCATAAATGGAGTCTGAACAGGAGACAATAAGTAGGGAAGTAGTCACTCGTGGGAGATGCTGTAAGTGAGGATCTATTTTATACTGGAAGAGAAAGCAAGCAGACTGAACAAGAGAGTGCTACATGGTCAAACAACGGCAGCATTGTGGACAGGCATAAGAGTGCATTTTTTAAAAGACAGAGAGATGATTTTGCAAGAAGATTTTGGTGCTAGAAGCAAGAGAGTCGTAACCCTCTTGATCCCAGCTGTGCTCTGGGAAAAAAGAGCTATTTACATTCTTCACAAATAAACAGGGCTGCATCAAAGAAAATACTGGACCTACCACCAGTTTCTTCTCCTAACCTTCAAGACCCCAGATTTTAGCTCAACAGGGTGACCTTATTCCTCCACATAATCCTAGAAAAACTGAAGTGAAGAATGGCTTTGTATCAAAACATATCCTAGTAAGTTATAAGAACTGTAGGCATTATTAGGCTGCTCAAGGCAAGCTGGGATTTATAAAATAGCTTCCCACAGGCACTGATCCAAGGCCTGTTGAAGTTAGTGGGAGTCCTTCCTCTGACTTCAGTGGGATTAGGAGGAGGCCTCCCACCCATCCCACCAAGGCTCCTATACGACTGACAACAAGTTTAAAGGATCCACCCTGCACAGATGGTCAACTTGCACCATGACGGAGGTTCCATCAGGAGCTCCCTTCAAAGGCCTGGAGAAAAGGGCTGATGTATTAGATGTGTGGCATATGTAAACACAGGAGGCCACCTAGTGAAATATAAAATCTCAGAAGAGAAGGGCTTTTATGCATCTCACAGGATATTTCTAGCACTCCGAGAGTTAAAGAGTTTCTATAAATTTGCAYGAAACTCACTTTGACTCCTTGACAAATGGCTCACCCTTGCAGAAAAATCAGAAACTAAAGAAGCTGTCACTGCAATTTTTTCTGTATGTTGCATTCAAGACACTTGCACTAATAAAAGTGACTTCTCTCACGTCTCCTCCTCCTCCTCCCTGCAGAATACCCCTCAGCCGCATGGAAATTTTTGCAAACTTTGGCACTGTCTGCACTCTAGCAAGTCATGCTGGCAAAAACAACCAAAGCAGAATTAATGAGAGGAGTTAGCTTGCAAAACAGTACAGTGTATCAGCAGCAACCAAGGAAGAAGAGCCATCCAGATAGCCCTGTGCACAAGATTAATTGAGAAAAATAAAACTGATCTGCTGGTGAAGCAGTTTACAGTGAAGTGTTTAACTTTTACCATGGTAATAGTCCAACTTGTAAATGAACTGGGAAAAGATGCAACAACCATGGTAGGAAGGAATTATTCTAGAGCAGAGGACTCCTGCACTGATTGATAAAGAGCAAGAGCTCGAAGAGGAAGGACACAGGACTGTGCTCCGTTCTCTGGAATTGCAACATCTTCTTCTAGCACGTGCTTAGAAAAATACACAAATTCTGTAAATTCTGTAAATTCTCTTAAAGAAGATCAAGAAAAGCCATACATTACTGCCTTAGGATGGCAATAAAACACTCCCATAAGTATTGGAGCAAAAGATAATCCAGCAGCTCACTCCACTGCACAGGGCAACGACCGTACCAGAGAGCGTGGTGAAGGCAGTCTGTCCTTTCTAAAGGGACTCGGGGTCGTTGCTTCCCTTTTAGCAACTGCGGGTGGGAAGTGGCAGTTGTCTTCCAGCATGCACTTTCACGACAGGGGAAGAGTCCTCCCTGTCTTTTTTTGTCTAAATCCCTGTGTCATACCTGAGTAAGAAATCAGAAAGAGAGATACCAAACATTTCACTTCAGTGGTTCACTTACATACCTACTAGCTAGAAAATTGCCATGCCTGAATAAGAGCCATGTGTGTGTGTGYGTGTGTTTGTTTTACTAAGTAATAAGACAACTTTGCTTTCTGAGGAGTATACTTGTATATTGCTAATTATCTTTTCCATGAGTACACCAGCTAAAGTTTGCATGGAAAAACAGACAAAAGGATGTCATTAAAATGGGTCCCAAGAACCTTTCAAATGATTCACAGTGGTCTTGTCTTAATTAAAATTGAATGCGAAAACAAACATGCTTGCAATTTGCGAGGATAATATTGGGTATTTATGAATTTTGTCAACCTGGCCCATATGTGAAAAAATGAAGCACATGCAGTTAAGTTTAAGATCCTAATCATGCAGTGTAAGCTGCTTGAATTGAATTAACTTCGTAGAGAATGATACAAGCATTTGATCTTACAAATCCTTACTTACAGTAGCTTGTTAACTCATTGGAAAAAATCTATTCGAAAATTTCACTGTGCCCCCATTACTGGAATAGGTAAGCATCTAATGCACAAAAACTTCAGCCCTGAGTAAATCATAATGTTGCTTTGGGTCCCACTCCGCCTGCTCTCAGTGCTACTATGCACACTTTCAAATTTATGCAAGGAAAAGAACTGGAAAGAGATATTTCTTTTTAATGTAACGCATTTTTCTTTCTATTTGAACGTGAGGATGGACTAACTGGAGGCCACGAAAAAGCTAGGGATAGGTGATGGGCCATGAGGATGGCTGGAGAAACTGAGTCATTGCATCCCTGGTACAAAACCATTGGCTTCACTTGGCTTAACCCAGTAAGATGTTTAGAACAGCTGTGGACTGGGTTTACAACCAACAAACAGTTTAAAATAGATAACCTATGGAAAAAAAAAMCCATACAAATACTAACACAAACACCCAAATCCCTAGGAAACCAGTAAGGAATTTAGGCAATACTGAACTTGTTGAGTAGAACACAGGATTCCCTGTTACAAATTGGATGTCCATACACAGGCATCTCTGAGTAGGGGGTTTCTGGATATTTCTTCGGAGATGTCTGACCCCATCGCATGAAGTGTATGGACATCTAACTTTTTATTAATAAAATCCAAGGCAGAGGAAGGAGGCTGCAATTCTGAGGATCTGCGGGGATTAATTCAGGCCTGCAGGTAGGTGCTTGCACCCCTGGGGGACCCAAAGACAGGAATCCTTCAGAGAAAAGGTACCTACATCCCTTCTTTCAAAGAACAGAGCAAGATTCACTGTTTTCTTTTGAAGTGGCACCCACGTTTTACCTGTTTGACTTGTGATGAGTACTCCTTTGGGAAGCAAGAGACCAGAGCACAAAGTATCTGCCAGCTCCCAGGAAGCTGCGGTAACTGCTAAAGGAGGGGAGGGGAGGAGAGACAGGGACACAAGCTCTCCTTCTGTCAAAACTGCATCCTGTTTCAGGGTCGGATGGGAGAGATGTGGGACTTCAGAGAGAAAGGGACTGAAAAGACTTAGAGAAAACGTGATGGCTTTGGTAAGGGCATTTGACAAGGATGAGGGAACACTGTGGCTCCCTCTTGTGAGATTATGACTGTTGTTTAATATTAAGCAGTCACAGATGAGAGGCAGAAACAGTCCTGCAGCAGTGAGAAGGCGGTGGCAGCCCTGACGGCACTTTGTGCTGTCGTGTCCTTTGCCACGAACATGTATATTCTGCATCTGCTGGACTGGATGCCTCAGTGAACTCGGCACTGCTCCGGCTAATTCCCCTAATCTGACCTGGCTGTGAGGGAAGCCCTGTACCTGCTGTCCTGGACTGAGAATATCTCAGCAGGCAGCATAAGAGCTCAAGGGAAATGTCTAGGAAGAGTAAGTACTAAATTACTTCTGGACTAGATACCTCCAGTCTGTCTAAATTCATTTCTGAATATAGCCCTCAAGGACAAATCTTGTTCCAATTTCAAGTAATGACAAACCTCCCCTGCACTCCAGCAGGCTGTGGAAGGGACGATATCAGTTGTCCAACCCTGGCTGAGGAAACAGCTGGGCTGTAATGGTGTATTGCATTATGAATCCCAGTGTGCTAACACAGGGGAGGAGGCACTAGTGGGCACAAGGCCATCATCTTAAAAAACTACCAGAGAGCACTGCACTGTCCCTGCTGCAAGCCCATCAACACCAGCCTAGCAGCCTGCCCGCTGGCAGCAGGATTCCCGGGAATCCCCTGTCCCTCCTTCTGAAGGTCTCCGTGGTGTAGACCAGGACCACAACAGACCACACAAAGATGGAGACTGCAGCTGACACCTCTCTTCCTTTTGGCACAGCGCAGACCTTTCCACAGCAGTTGCTTTAATGCTGCAGGCAGCAACCTGCTGGGTTTCTTGACACCTGGCAGCCAGATGGATAAAGGTGTGCCCAAAGGCCCAGGGGCTGGCAAGGGAACGTGGAGAGCTCACCTGGGTTCCAGTCTCTGGGTCTCTGGCCAGCACTCGGATCTGCCCAGTCCCTCTTCCAGGAAGATGCAGGTTGTTGCAGAGCTAGTATCTAACTTCACCCCAGTAGCAAGGCTGCAGTACACATATCCAGCACCTGTAACTCACCAGTAAGGAGAGCTGGGGCCTTAGAGCAGGGGCCTGCCTTTGATGGAGACTGCCATCTCTGGTGGGTGGAGGCGATCAAAGCCTGACACTCTCACGGACCAAACATCCCACAATATTTCACCGCTCACACAGTTCTCTTAGAAATAAGATGAAAGAAAGAACAAACTACATATGACAGATGTTAATTGCTTTGCACAGGCTCAACTCCACAAAGGTACTCAGGATTGGTGATACTGACGGTCAGATGCTAATTTTTAGGTACTCATGGTCTAAAAAGGAGCTGTGGCTGTTCCCTTTTGTATAGTACCCATTATAGGAGGCTCAGGAACTGACTCAATTCTTTTTGCAATTCAAACCTTAATCTATGGCTTCCTGTGTCAGCAGCGGAAGAAAATAATTGTACAGGCATTCTGTTATTCAAATTGTCACAGCAATCTGCAGCTCTTTGTGTCCTTACGTAAACAAGCCTGTCTATCACCGGGAAACAAAGGCCTATATACATATGAGAAGAAGTAACTGTTGGATTAGCAGTAAACTGGRCTAGTTGTCACTTTTTGATCTGCTTTGACTGAAATCAGTGCTCCAGAAAATACGTGATACTACAAAGTCCACAGTCAGATGTTCCATTTATTCTCCCACTTCTTTTTTTAGCATCCAGTTTTCTAGCCATGAATGCTACACCAGTTATGCAGCAGTAGGTTTCCTTCCACAGAACACTTTGATATCTATATAAATAACTTCACCGGTAGGGCTGCCGCTACTTTGATCCGCCGCCATCACAGAAGCTACTGCAGCTTATCGAAAAGAATCAAAACTTCCTTCCTGTGCTCGCAAAACTACCCAAGCAACCACAGCTGATTTTCTTCCTCTGCAGGCTCCCGCACCCCAGCCGGAGCCCGGCCGGAGCCCGGCCGGAGCGCGGCCGGGGCGCAGGCGAGCCGGTCCGCAGCCGGTCCGCAGCCGGTCCGCAGCCGGTCCGCAGCCGGTCCGCTCGCTGCTGGCTGAGCAGATGCTGCCCCCTGTCTGGCTTCTCGTTTCCTGGCCCCAGCTGAGCTCTAGTCAAGGCGAGGGAAATCGCTCACAGTTTTTGCCTCTCCTGGCATGATCACAACCCCGCCCCAAGCTGGCAGGTATGCCACAGGTGGACCTCCAACAATAAGCTAGCGGTGAAGGACAGGAAAAAAAAGTTATTTCCCTGGGAAAATAATTTTCATAGGCACCAGATAGCCCCTTTGAGTAAACAGTTGTCCAAATTGATCAGCATCATTTAAAAGGGAGAGGAAGGACCTGAGTCCATGTCACAAGACAGTGGTAACTTCAGATTACCCCAGATCTTTTTGGGCTGCACTACAGTAACTTTATGATACTTAAATCATTTCTTGCATGTGCCATTTTGAATGACAACCTTTAAAGTCTGTAATGTCCTGTGATGCTCATTACTGGAGCCTACAGCTTGTGGGAGAAATTGTACCCAAGGTAGATGAGCTGCAATGAAGTTCCTTCGCCGCTTTGCTCCTTCCAGCTGTAAAAATCATCACTGCAAATCCCACTGGTTTCCTTCCAGGGACTGCTAAATTTCCAAAAGGAATGAGGCCTCTTTTCCAAAAACTCCAGTCAAAGTCAATCTTAAATGATGTAGGCAGACCTTGGACAATCAGGAATGCTTGTGTATGTGTTTTAGTTTTTCTACATAAAATGAAATAATGTCCTATAAAAACCCATTCTGCATTACTGAACTCTGCCAGAGGTGTCAGGGCACTCCAAAGGAGAAGCTTCCGAACATGACACCTGCTCCTCTGTTTAGCTAAAAGTATTTCTAGGGGGTGCTGTGATTATCTCCACAACAATCAAAGCTACTCTGAGCATCCTGATGAAATATATATTCTAAGCAGGTTGTACAATCCTCATCTTTCTAAAAGATTTCTTCAAGGCTTCCAGCACCCTGTAATGATTTTGGATATTTTCACTTTAAAAACTGAGGAAGGATTACTGTTTGCAGTGTAGGACTCTGATCACAGTGATTGCTGTTAGTAGCATTGAGTATTCACACTGCAGTGGCAACCAGTGGCTCCTTTATGGATCCAAGCCCCATTTTATTAGGCATTGCCCAAATTCTGTCCCAGAGGAGTTTCTTCAGTAAAATTCTGTGGGCAGTAACAATATTAGCTAATGCTGAATAAGCATGGAGCATAATTTGAATGCTTCCTGCAATGAACAGGAGGAAGCCAACAACCGGCTCTACAGCTGCTGATACATGTAGCCACCATGGCTACCTCCCAGGTTTGTTCATGCTTATACGTGAATTTGCATACCTAGGTATCTCTGCTAGAGACTGAAATTTCAGCTTCTGCACACACAAAAGCTGAGGACTGGGGGAGGGAAATTGAGAGAAGCATGAGTAGTTCGAAGGACTGGGGAGATTTGCCATCCATTTCTGGACCAGGGGACGGTAACTGAGGGTGTGATAATGGAGAGGAAAATGAGGACCATCTAACCATGCAGCCAAAAGATAGAAAGTGCGGAAGTGCCTGGAAAGACCCAGCTCCCCCAGCAAATGGCTGGACCAAAACATTGTCTTGTGGCTCAGAGTGCTGTTGTCACCTTGCTACTGTAGGACAGGAATACTCTCAAACTTATTTTTCCCATTGCCCTGACAAAACAAGCAACATCCCAGAGAAACTGAAAGAACCTAACTTCTACGTATAATTCTATAGGCATAGAAAGACATCTTAATGGTTTAAAAAGAGTAGGAAAACATTTTATTTTGAGACAGGAGGTAAAATCCTGACACCATCAAAGAACCAGGCATTTTGTCATTGCCTTCGCCAATGAGTCAAGATTTGATCAGCTGTCTTCAGTTGAAAATATACAATTATCCCATTTTGTAAGATGGGCATTCTGGATGATTTGTCCAAATTCATGCAACAAAGTGGTCAATTAGAGGCAACTTGAAAATTATTTCCTCTTCCACAAAAAATGTTGAAATTTCTAAACAATCACATCTATCCAAAATAGGAACAAAAGTCAGAATCGCAAGTATGCTTAAACACTGAAAGCCTGCAAAAGAATAACTTTAGATAGGATGTATCATTTTTTTCTTTTTATGATGAAAATACTTGTTTCAATTTGGCTTTAACTCTACTGAAACTTAATTTAAATTTTAAAATGAGGCTTTTTAAAAACCTCACTCAGAAGAGTCGAAGTAGGATATGTGAACAACTTTAAGGCATTTTTAAAGAGGTTTCAGATTTATTGAAATTGTCCTTTTCTAATACACAATTTGAGAAATTAGCAGTTTCCAGTGCAAAATGATTATGCTGGTCAACTTCTGAGCAGCTCTACCACCGTTGCATCCTGCCTTTCACTATGAGACGTTGCCAGTAGGACTTGAAGTCAATGGTTCTGCTGATGGTTTCAGCCTGTTTATGTAACGATCCCACGTAAAATCTCTGCCAGAATGGTGGGTAGGCAACCAAGCAGTTTGGTTTTGAATAGACAGCTTTTTCCTAGACTTGCTGGTCACCAGGCAGGACTCTTACCCTGCCATGGCTGATAGGATAGATGAGTCACTTGCTGCACCTCACTCCTCACACACTGTTGACCCAGGCAGGCACAGTGGCTGTCACGTGTACACTCGGACATGCCCATTAGGTTTCATCTCGATATAAGAAAGAATTTTTTTACAGTGAGAAGAGTCAGTCACTGGAACAACCTCCCTARGGAGGTGGTAGAGTCCCCATCACTGGAGGTTTTCAAGATGCAATTGGACAGGATGCTAGATAATCTCGGCTAGGTTCCCCTTCCCACGAAAGGTCGGACCAGATGATCTTTTGAAGTCCCTTCCAACCTGTTGTATGATTCCGTGATTTATATGCCCACGTGCCCATTGGGATATGGATAGTAAGTCCAAGAAAATGCTGGGTCCCCTATTTAATTAGCACCTTGCTGTGAAATAGGTCTTCACACAGGAGTGAAGAACATTGTTCTCCAGGACTTTGGGAGATCAGGTAAGTCCCAGGAGAAATCTCTAGAAGCCAGTGGTGAGGGTTTTACTGAATGCAGCAGATGTGGGCTATCCTTTCGCCCTCCCCAGCACAGCTTTCAGACCCTGACAGGGGATATAAGGAGAACACTGGGAAAAAGATTTAAACTCCAGATTACCCCCAGGGTCGTGGAGAGTCTGCTCAGTAACCTGCATGGTRCTGGGACCCTGCCGGGCAGTAGCTCTGAATTGATGGGGACATGTGAGAGACGATCAGGTCTGACTCTTTACAACAAGCCGTGAGAGATTCTGCAGGAAGGATGGACCCAATTCACTAAAATGTGAACTAATGTAAATTAATGAAATTCAATACAATATAAGGCTTCAGAAAGTGCCAAATACTCACAGAAACAGATCAACACGCTGGGATAGGCCAATCCTTGTATTAGCCTTTGAACATTATAATAGTATTATCTTAAAACTGCTGGAAACAAATGGCTCTTCAAATAAATCGTAAGAAAATATTCCTGCTTATTAAATAATGAAGGTATCGTCACTAATAGCAACTGCAGAACATACACTACAGTGACAATTAACAACGTCCAAGTGTCAAAATAACACCAAGGCCACACTGGTGAACTGACTTCTCTTAGTCAGGGCTTGAGCCAAGCYGTGGCACATTAAGGAAGGCTGACAGCAGGTTAGGTGGACAGATGTGTACTGCAATATAACATCCATTGTAAATGTATAGTTAAAAACAGAAGAAAAAATTTCTTGAGAGGACTCTTCCCTTTATGAGTGCTAATTTAAAATTACTAAGGCTATATCAGTGCCACACCAAAAGACATGTGAATATGTAAGTGTATCAAACAAATGCTTTGTTTTGGGTGTAAAAATGGCCTATTTGAAATAAATTTCCTAATCCAAAGCTTGCAGTTTTCATTTTGGCATACGTTTCATCCTTCTCCCACCCTTTGCTTTTTGTCATAGCTTATGTTATTTTTTTGTTCTTTATTTTATTTCGCTTCACTACATCTTTTTGTCCTTTGGAACTGTTTTCACTATAGAGAAAGAAAACACTATTGGAGATTGACACCTGTCCATCCTAGCTACTAGCTGATAGACTTACTGGGATTTCCCTACTATAAATGAAAGATTAATTTAGAATTTGTTTTGAACTTTTCATGTGCCGAGAAGGACCAAAGAACTAATGGGAGCTATCAGAGCTGTCAGCACCTGTAAGACCTGCTAGGAGGTAGAAAATGAGAACAAAATTAAGCCCTCATAAAGACACAGGTCTTGGTTCTAGCAAAAATGACAATATTTACATTCAATATTGAGTAACAAGGTTTCCAATAATTCCCTCCAGAAAGAAGTTTTTAAACATGAGGAGTCCATATTTTTAAGAGCATTTGTCTGATTAAGTAAAGAGAACAAAGGCCAATTGATGAAAGGAAGGGCTTGAGGAGGACATGGCTGCTCAATGTGCGCCATGTAAGAAAAAATTTTGGGGGCACAAAATACTGTATTTGCTGCTCTGTGAAATGGAAACGATTGAGAATTCCAGTTTAAACCAAGGAAAACACCTGGAGACAAACCCCCATCTATTTTAACACTCTGATGTCAGCTGAAAAGCAAAGGCAGAGCAATCTCAAGCTATAAAGCTGAGCTGAATCTGGAGAGAGATGTTYGTGACACATGAGTCATTTGGCTTGTGCCAGCCAGAGCACATCCACACTCAGGCTCGCGAGCTGGGTAAGCTTTTCCAGATAGCCCCTGCTAGTAGCTGGGCAAACGTCATGACAGATGTAAGAAATAACAAGCAGAAATGCTGTTCAGATGCTGCTTTCAAGCAGTCACATGGGGCAAATTCAAACATCGCAGATACCTTTTAAAAATTCAAAGCAGAATTCAAAGGCAACAACACGTAGCTCCCATACAACCATACTCCCCCATAACTTCAGTAGCTCGGCCCCTTCTTCCTTCCTTCCAGGAGCCAAGGACCTGAAGGGCAGCACACTGGACATCACGCAAACAAATGCATTTTTTRTTTCAGAGAATGACGATGTGCATTTCGTCACCAGCGAGAGGCTGAATTTAGGCTACATGTCTGTTCAGAAGGTACATAGGTAGGGCAGCAATGCTGCCAGTAAAAGGGAACAAAGTGCTTCTCTCTGATTCTACATTTAGCACCTAGTGTACGTCTAAGGAAAAGCCGTGGTACCTCTGCTAAAACTACGGTTATTGTTGATATGTGGCTGGTTTTTTTAGAAATGTAAACATTGGCAAAATTAAGGTTTAGAAAAATTCAAGATGCGCTGGCTTATTTCCAAATTTGCGGACTCACGTATAATTCAGAGCATCTGAGATTTTTTCAGTCCTGAAATAATTGAATCTCCTAGGCTACAACCGTCTTATCTGTCAGAGCCAGGCTCTGCTGTTGGATGAATAAGCTGGAACCTGCCAAATAAAACCTGAAAAGCACTCACCCCCCCAGGAACTCCATTCTCTGCCGGTATTCTGGCAGGCAGTAGAGCATACTATCAGTAAATTAAACAAATTATTTGGCTTCCTTACAGGTAAACCTGCTTCCCATAAGGTACCCAGAGGAAGACTGACTTTTACTGACCATATTTAGCAACATAATAATTTTTAGATAGCTCAGATCAGAAGTCAATTTAGTGCAAAACACTAGGATAACCATCAGTATCTGATTTACCAGAGGCACTAAAAGTGCCTCTGACCAGTTGTAGCCATCTCAATAAATTCCCTTTCCAAAGTGAGCCTCTCTCGTGGGTGAGCAGTATTTCTCTCTAGGCTGAGGTCTGGGTTACAGACTGTGCCATTTGCCTGAGCAGCTCTGACTGAATTTAGCACCATCAGTTCTGTTATTTTCAGGACAATTACGGAATTAATGTCTCATAAATGTCAGGATCAAGCTCTTATAAAACATAGGACTAATCATGGAGACAAAACTTAAACTGAAAGAACAGAACACCTACGCATGCCTTGTCACAAAGTGCCTGTTCATCCTCTAAACAGAGAGATGGGCAGGTTGGTCATAATTTCATGCCTATCCATTCAMATATCAATATTTATCTCCTAAATCCGATCTGCCAGCTCACATATTTTCCAATTCTTTATCTTGTTAGTTCTTTTCAAACTGGTCAGACTAGTTTATTCTTCGTTCGAGGAACAGCATGCATATTGAATTTTATAAGATGTCTTTCTGCCAGTGTTTCGGGAGGAGAAATTTGCATTAATTACAATACTGTGACATTAGCTTCTGCAGGAAAGGTTTGATTGGGTTATTAACTGAGCCAGGAATACAATCGCTAATAAATCCATATATCATATGTATATATTTACTACACCATTCTTCCCATATTCCATCATCCTCTATTTTCTATACCATCTCCACAGCCAATACCATAAGCTTTAGAGAAAGGTACAAGAAACCCATAGTATGCAGTCAAAAAATAACTTGCCACTGAAACAACTTACTCCCTCGTGTGCTCAAAATAGCTTTTCCCTAAAGCTATGGAAGTCATTCCAATTTCCAAATGCATTTATAAAATCCTACAAGTACTTCAGCTGTTTATGCCCTCATTATCTCTGTGACAATGACATAGAGACAAAGACAATAACTGATTCATTCCTTCTTGACAAGACAATCGACAGGTTGATTACAAGAAAACCTTTCCTTTATAATTCTTACTTTTATTTCCTTTCACGGCTGTTGAATGTTATCATCTCT
Source organism: Phoebastria nigripes (assembly GCA_035582835.1). Taxonomy (NCBI): domain Eukaryota; kingdom Metazoa; phylum Chordata; class Aves; order Procellariiformes; family Diomedeidae; genus Phoebastria; species Phoebastria nigripes. The sequence goes on along the minus strand of JAYKAV010001055.1, from coordinate 1,234,056 downwards.
CATTAAAAAGAGCAAACAAATTGGCTCATTTACTTAAAGACTTGTACAGAAAAACCTTCCCATATCTGCATAGGTTTTTTTCTGCACCCAGTAGCAGTCAGATCACTTAGCTAGGTTTTTTAAGTCTTATTTTCATAGCATATCTCTATTGTTTCTATAACTCTAATCTCAATGAAAAATCAAGCCTAGCTATTTGCGATTAGGAAAATCACAACAGCACTGTGATCATCATCATGTCCCAAGGACACACTCAGTTAAGTCCCCATGGGAGATTAAGCTCACTGGCTTGGTGACTCCTCTGGTTGCTCTGAGGCTCAGGTAGCACTTCACCACTCAGTAAGGTAAAGCTACRGGATGGGGAAAGGGACAGGAGAAGTCACCGGACCATGTTCCTGCTGCCAAGCAAGCTCATAGCAGCTGACAAATGTACACACAAATCCACGGCGCATGGAGCTTTCGGGTCAGACCTTGCACTTGTGGCTGCCCACATTCACAGGTACAGATGCATGTCTGGTCACAGCCGCACTTCTGACACACACTTCTCAGAAATATCAGTGCTTGTGTCTGTCTAGGGTGAAAATCTGAATGAGAGCAAAGCAAAAGAGGACTGTGTGAGCTATTCCCTATATTGGATCTTGTCTAGTCACCTGTGTATCCCTTTCATAGAGGTTTTGTGACAAATCTCTGGATTACACATTTGCTAGAGAATAAAGGCAATGGATAGAGACATGCTTTTGCTTCTCCTTCTCCTCCTCCTACCTTAAAAGTGAAAAGAAAACAGTACTGAAGTGAAATGAAGATGAATAACTACTTTTTTGCCCTCTTTGCCAAGTGACTGTGAATGTTACGCTGGCTATTTGCCAAAACTGGGACCCACGCAAACACCCCCCCAGGACCAAAACCATCCTCCGCTGCTTTTCCTGCCCAGGGAATCTACATGTTAGGTACAAAGAGAAGCAGTACTTCCTAAAGGCACCGTAAAAAACCCAGTTAATAAAAAAGAGGGGGAGATTTTTTTCATCATTTCTGTAAAGAATGTGTCAGTTTCCTTTTCAAGAGTGTTTGCCTTTCACAAATACTCAATTTTAAATAAAAAAGAAAAACTCCAAAAGGTTTGTAATGAGAAAATCTAAATTTTTATTTCAGGTGGACCTAATTTTGTTTTGGCTTTTCATAATTGTGTGGAGAACAATGGTTTATGATTGGAAATAAATGTAAGAAGATAGAATATCAAAGATAAAGTGCATATAAGAAGGATCTATAAAATTCTGTTAAGATAAAAAATCAAATTTTTCAGACTTGAATGGACAGTTTCCACTTCAACAGGATCCTTCCTTTCAGCATAACATTCAGATATGATATTTTAAGGGCTGAAAACACAGCACATTATTTCAGCTTTACTGAAAAGAATATTTGACTGAAAAATCACCGTGAAATAAATCACCGTGAAATAAAACTGCGAGCAGGTTGGGTCACCACCATTTCGCATTGATTCAGGACAGAGAAGTGTTTCCTCTCAGGGTTCTTGCTGCTGCCATGCCTGCTGCTGTTAGGAGCTAACGTAAAATTCATTCAAAATGAATTGAAGGGTGGTGGGCAAACTTGCTCGTATTAGCCATTGCGCCTTGCAGCCATTGAAACTYAGGCTGCTGCTTATTTTCTAACACCGCAGCTGTGAATAAAAGGCTTGCTGGTCTCCTCAGGAGAGCATCTCCCTTTGCACTGCCTTGGTCTGGCTCTTTACAAAAACACCTGCAGAGCACATAACCATCAACTTGCACATAACACATCAACATAACACATCAACCATCTGCTTCTTGGGCTTGCAGGTGAACCTGAGGTGTGAAGTGGGTGTGGACACACGACTGAAATGCTTTTTGCATATTAATCGTTAATGATTTGCGGTTTCTAAACCTAGGCACTCTGCACAGATCAGCCAGCGGTGTGCTACAAACATCACCCACAAGGAGGAGCCCAATTTACAAGTAATTCCTTAAGAAAAAAGACTGCAGTTCCTGGTTAGCCCGTACCCAGGCTAAACAGATTAGTGAATAATCACTGCTTGATAAAAGAAATAGTGTTTCTTTAGCTAAACTCCCATCAGGAAGAAGATTCACCAGCTAGGGATGTTTGCCTAATCACATTATCCCGTCTTTTCCCAATTACGTGGAGAACAGATGTTTTGTGGCCGGAAATAAACCCAAAGCGAGGGAACATCAAAGACCAACTGCCTACAACAAGAGCCTATACAATCAAATAAAAGCACCTAACTAATCAAACAGGCCAGTCACTGTGTTATTGTAGCCTGGTTTGGCTTTTTCTTAAACTCAATTAGTTATCATGTCAAACCCATATTTTACCCAGACAGGAAGGTGTGATTAAGCAAAATTGGTTCCTTGGGGACTACTGGATGTTGCTGAAAGAAAACAGCAAAGGTTAGTACAAAGTTTTACATAGTAAAATAAAGTTACTGTATGAATGTATAACAGCAGTTTGCATTTTTAATTTACTGTGCTAATTTCAGTATAACCCACAAAGCTTAGTTTAACTTGGCAGTGTCTTGTAAATAGCCTCATCACTATTTTAAGGCTATAAAAATCTGTAGAAGAGTAGGAGAACTGACACATTAAGAAAGAAGGGCAAGCGTGCAAACTGCTCGTGTGACTTCTCTTGCTTGATTTTCAGATGTGCTGAGCCTTCAGAGAGCCGTTTGAAGTCAAAAGGATGCATATGCACTCTGAGCCTGTATGGGCATGGGCTTTGAAATCATAATCCAAAGCCCGAGGTCTGCAAATTAAGTGGCCATGTTTCAAAACTTCATCTTGGGCAACTTGCTTATGGTTACCCAGTCATGCCTGGCAGAGTAAGGAACAGAATCCGTATCTGTAAAAGATGAGTAAAATGCTGCCAGATGCCTCATGAGAACCAGCAAGGATTTCTCTTGAATTCACTTGAGCCAGGATTTCATTCAAAATTTCTTTCATGTAAATTGGTGTTAGCTCAATTCTCAGCTGACTCACTTTCTCTAGAAGCAGCATGGTTTTTCCTTCCTGTTTACACATTTGTTTTACATACCGAGAATTCAGAGTAAGGTAAGTGGTTTCTCTCTTTTTATCTGTCTATTGCAATCCTGATTACTTTTCTGTTTCCTTAATTTGCTGTCCACTCTGCAAAATAGAATCACCTAAGCTGTTGATTAAGACTTCAGAAAAAATCTCATAGCTATAGTCTTTTTTTTTTGCTCTTTCCATTATTCAGAAACAAGTACCTTCACAAGAGCCAAGATTGTTTTAATAAAGTTGATTAAACACTGAATTTTTACACTCTAACAAAACTCTGCCCCACCATGATATCAGCTGGTAGGTCAACCCAGAAGGGCACAAGCAATCTGGGCATTACTGGAGTGCATTGATGAGAACTTCTTAACGAAGATGATCACAGAGCCAACAAGGGCAAGCACTCTGCTGGACCCCATGCTTACAACCAAGGAAGAACTCATTGGGGATGTGAAGGTCAGGGGCAGCCTTGGCTGCAGTGACCATGAAATGGTGGAGGATCCCGCAAGGAGGGAACAAGGTAAATAGCAGGATCAACCCCTAGACCTCAGGAGAGCAGACTGTGGCCTTTTAAGGTATCTACTTGGAAAAATCCTGTGCAATGCATCCCTAGAGAGAAGAGGGGACCAGGAGAGCCAGYTGGTTTTCAAGTATCACCTCCTCTATCTCCAGAATGATCCATCTCAATGTGCAGGAAATCAAGCAAAGGCAGCAGGTGGCTGTAAGGATGAGCAAGAAGCCCCTGACAAAGCTCAAATATAAAAAGAAAACATACAAGAGGTAGAAGCAAGGACAGGTGACGTGTGAGGAATATAGAGACACTGTCCAAGCCTGCAAGGACAGGGCTAGGAAAGCCAAAACCCATCTGGAGTTGAAACTGGCAAGGGATGTGGAGGGCAGCAAGAAGGACTTCTACAAGTGTATCGGCTGTGAAAGGAAGACCAGGGAAAATGTGGGCCTGCTGCTGAATGGGGTAGGGAACCTGGTAACAAAGGATATGGAGAAAGGTGAGGTACTCAGTGCCACCTTTGCTTTGTTTTTTACTGGCAAGACCAGCCTTCAGGAATCCCGTGCTCCTGAAACCTGTGAGAAAGTCTGGAGCAAGAGAGGTGGA
>JAYKAV010001055.1:1212297-1229843 GCA_035582835.1 Phoebastria nigripes | reverse complement strand
GGGGGGGACATACTAAAGCCCATGGAGCCTCATGGGATGCATCCAGGCCTCCTGAGAGAGCTGGCTGATGTCATTTTGAGGACATTCTCAATAATCTTTGAAAGGTTATGGTGATCAGGAGAGGTTCCTGAACAGTAGAAAAGACTGAATGTCACTCCTATCTTCAAGGAGGACACAGGGAACTACACGCTGGTCAGTCTGATCTCYGTCCCCTGGAGGGTGATGGAGCAAGTATTCCTGGAGACCACCTCCAAACATCTGAAGGACAAGGTGACTGGGAGCAGCCAGCATGGACTTTGTAACCATGTAGCCCTGTAATACAGCATAGCCATTGCTAGTAACAGGCCATAAGCTTTGTACTGAGTTTGCAAGTCCTCAGGACTGAGGCTTGTCAGGTTTGCTCTGTCCAAACTCCTCTTGACCTGCCTAGAGCTTTGTTTTAGTTGGTTTAGCTGCGACAGCAATTTCTCTGACACAGGGGGTTGAGCAGGAGAGTTGGCCTAGGCAATCTCCAGAGGTCCCTTGCCAACCTCAACCATTCTGCAATTCCATGAAAACAAAGAGTCTGGTGAAATTCACCCAGAATTTGCCTCTCATTAAAGAACTGCACACCCCCCTTTTTTTTTTTTTTTTAAAAGTTTGGCTTTTTAAAAAAATTTCAAACCACCATTTCCTCCTTATTCTAACCCTTTTTTTTTTTTTTTTTTTTTTTTTTAACTCAAGTGATTAATTACAGATCATGAAGGAATGAATAGTAAAGAGAGGTGATGTAAAGTGTTTGGGAGGAGTTTACAGATATAGAATGTTTTATTCAAATTCTTAAGTGACAAAATACTGGTTTAGTTTGACTGAAACTTTAAGAAAAAAGTAAACTAGCAACTAAAGAATCTGTACCATTGCTGCTCTTCACTGCTTCTCTGAAGACTAATTCAGAAAATTAATTTGTTTGAATGCTTGCAAATGCAATTAAGTATATGAAAATGGATACACACTTTGAATCCAGGATGCCTTTTGCAGCCATTGTAACTTATGCTGCTTCTTAGTTTCCTCCTACAAATACATCTGCAAAGACCTGCGTCTTGAGTAGGTCTAGTGGTTTTTAAAATCAGGAGTAGATCAAAACCAGTATCAATTTAATCAAACATTTTCTCTGTCCTTATAAATCACTGTTTTTTTCTTTTTACCCCTCTTTTACAAGAAAACTTTGAACTTACAATGGAAAAGATTTATTTTTGTTGTTTCTTCTGGGTTTTTTTTTGTTTGTTTGTGGGTTTTTTTGTTTTTTTTTTCCCAGCTGGAACTGAGTATTTTACTTCACATTTTACAAACTTTCATCCAAACCAATAATTTATTAATTTATTTATTTTATTGTCATAGTATATATAGGATTGCCCATTAAATTATTATGCCAAAGATCTGAGTCAAGTTTTTTATTATCTTTGGGTTTTGCATTCCTGTCCTGCTTTGCTGTCAGGTCTGGATGTATTATTGTCCCTGCTAATCTAATATTCTAGAATGTCATTTTTTTGCTTAGAGCATAGTAATTAATAATTCAACAATTCACTATTGCAAAGTCCAAATGTACGTTGGACTTATGTTCCTGGAAGGTTCTGCCCAAATAATCACATCATCAATACAGACTTATTCACTGTTCTGCCAAACTCCCACCAGTGGAATATTTTGGGAACTAAATTTATCTCAGAGGAAGTCTCTGGAAATGAAACACCCCCAAAAGCCCTCTTATGATAAAAATTTTAGTGCTTTATCTACGAAGCTGTAGCTGCCAGGCATCATGTGATGCTCCCAGTTTTGCAAACAACTTTGTCATCTGTACTCCCCTTTTAGTAGTAGATGACCCAGTTGTCTCTGACAGACTGGCAAGATCTCCGTGTGCCCTGAGGACATTTTGTTTAAGGAACGCACATAGACACCCCTGTGCATGCTTGCAGCATGCTCTTCTCCTGGGCGAGGACGATTTAAGATAGACAAAATGAACTCTCTGTACTTTGTCTTCAGGATAGCAGCATTCACCGGAGGTATGGAGAACTAGAAAAACTTGTTGAACAAGGGAATGCCACAATGATTAGTATTCATTTGGGCAGCAACTGGTGGAATGCATGAGAGCAAAACTTCCATTTTTGCATTTTAACAACTGTGAAAATGCCAGCATATAGCTGCTTTTAACTATATTGTAAGCCAAACATAACTTTTCAAGGTCTACAAGCATAGCCTTAGGGCCCAAAAATCTCTGAGAAAACATGTAGCCATCATTCAAATTAGAAGACTTTGACAGAAAATTAAGTGACAAAAAGATAAACAAAAGGGAATAGAGAAAAATAATCCTCACCAGGCTGCGATACGAAGAAAAAGACATGATGGATTATTGACTGTGCGTTATCCTTGACAATGCATTAAAGCAGCTAAACGAATTCTTGTGTGCCACTTCTGTTCTTCCTTTTTTTCCCATGGGTGCTTCTGAGCTCTGATTTTCATTTCTTTCTACTTAGTCTTTCTGATCCTTTTTTCTTCCTTCCTCGCTCACAGCTTCCTTTCTTCTGCACTGAGGTGCCATGGCAATGTAAAAATCAGAAAGGTACTGTTTTGCAATGTGCACAGTCCTTGTATTTTAAAATTCCCTGCACCCATACATTTGTCTCGATGACTTGTGTCTCTGTTTTCATGTTTGCACAAAAATGGTAAAGTAAACCTCATTAAAAAAAATCAAAACAGCAGCACCTGTACTTCGTTCCTCTTGCTTTTTTTTTAAAGCAGCAGCTTTTTTGGTCTTCAGCTTAGGCATTCAGCCATTTCTGATCTCACATGCAGCCTGCTGTTTGGTTTTTTTTCTGAGCAGGACCATGCCACCAACCATAGCTGATACAAGACCTTTGTCTTCATAGCTGTCTCTGACATCATTGCAGTTTATTGTGCTGCCTTCTGCATGTGTTTTATGACACAATCATAGAGCTTTTCTTTCCTGTGTATAATTTCAGCTTTAAAGACACATTATAGCATGATTTCCCCCCCCCTCTTATATTTTCCTACTTTATGCTGAATTTTTTTTAGGATTCACATTCACTGTATTTCTGTGTACTACTGAAAAGCTACACATTCTGTTGCTTTTCTGAAACTGTCTCCTAACTACTCACTGCCATTTCAGTCATTGCCTCACAGCTTATGATGTGCTTTTTCCGTCTCTTCATTAGCTAGACAGATCTTGGTTTTTTTTTTTTTTTNTTTTTTTTTTTTTTTTTTTTTTTTTTTTTTTTTTTAAAGAGTTGCTGCTGCACCGAGTCAGAGCTTCCAAGCAGCCTGGGAGCACTTGATCTCATATCAAAGGGACTTTCATGATTCCCTGACTTCAGAACTGAGCTTTTAATCTCACTGTTGTGACGTGCTTCAAAGGCTCCTGTGAGCTGCTGCATTGGGAAATAGGGCACATAGCACTCAGATATTTCTATTTTAATACAGGTTAGCAAATACAGAAAGCATCAAAATTGTCTGAGTTGTCTTTTACCAAATTCAATAATGATATATTCCAACTGTTTGAACCCCTTGTCACAGCTCAGGCAATTTTAATTCACAAAATTTTGTTTGTTACAGTGGCTTTAAAATGCAGTAATACCAGCTTGACTGCTTGCCAGCTACCAACCTGGAGTGGTTTTGTTATTTTTTAGGGCCTAATCTTGTACTACTTTCTCTCCTCCTTGTACTTTTCAGTCTGTTGGATTTCCACAATAGTTTCTCACATACTCTTGACAAAGTACCGTGAGTAGTCAGTAGCCTTCCTCAGCTGTAAGAAGGGGGTATCTTAATCTGTAGTCTATAGAATCTATGTATCTTTTCACCTGCTTGAAGATGATTTGGCATGAAGTTACATAAACATGGAACAAATGTAAAAAAAAAAAAATCAAAAAACCCTGCAGAATGTCAGGTGTCTGTCAAACACCCACAAGTATTTTTTGTGCTTATCTATCTTTCTGACATTGAGCTAGCAGCTTCTCAGACTCTTTCATGTCACAGTGTTTGCTAAGCAGTGAATGGCACCTCAGTGTCCATTTCTAGATCAGATTTGCTGACTGGCAGAAGTCTGCCTTCCATTGCCACATTACAGTCCTGCCAAGCTGCCTGCTAGAAGACTCTTCTCCCTTCTGTACTATTAACTACAACTTAGGATTGTTTAGGTTTTTTTCCTTAATTATTAATATTTTAGTCTTTTACAAGCTGGACTACTTTGATAAAAAGGCATTTTCTCCCCAATTTAGGAATTTTTATTTCTTTTTCAGATAAGGGGGAACTATGTAAAGGCCTGGGTCATATTTTCTATAGAGCTGTTCTTACAATTGAGCTTTGTAGTAGAATGAATAGAAGAACATAGATTCCTCTGATCAGCTGTGTTGTGAGCTTTACTTCATAGATTCCTACTCATTCAAGCTAGAAGGAATGCTAACACTGTTGCAAGTGCAGGCTTTAGAGGTTATGCCAAGGAAACCACAGTTGCTCACTTACAACTGTTAAACACTGGCATGGCTCTGTAACAGGCAAAACAAAGGGAGCCTTGGGGTAATAGGGCTATTTGCAGGTACCTTAGGTACAACACTGAATTAAAAAACCTAGAGATAGTTATTATGCAGAAGTGGCAGATGCAAAAACTGCAGGACCACTGTATCCTTGAAGACATCGGAAAGGATGGTTAAGATTTGCCTCCAGAAAACACTTAAATGGAGCTGCCTATATGTCAACAAGATGACTAAGCTTCTATTACAGTCAGTGGAGTTTAATGCAAGAGTGGAGTGGGCTGAATAGCTATTGAGACTCCACAGCGTGCACTGAATACAGCTCCACCACCTGCAATAGGAACTTCAACACTCAGTATGCAGGCACACACAAAGTTTAGGTGTCTTAAGATAAAGCTGGTACCATATCTGCCCACAACAGACAGTGACTATGTATACATCAGAAAACACAGAGTTTTGCAGGGACATTTGAACTACTTCCAGAGTAGCAGAGTAGTAGAGCTGTACTGATGTAGCACACTGTACAGATTACACACCTTGCTTCTTAGCAGCAGTAATAAATCCCTGTCAAGCACTGCTGTGCTATAGCTAGGTCTCCTGTACAGCAGCCAGTTTTTGTTAAGAAATGAACAGATTTGCCTTTCCCCCCCGCTCTAGAAGAAGCTGCTATTAGGGAAGCACCATTCATTCCTCTCCCAGCTGCCTAAAACTGGGAACACTGACTGGTTACCATTAGCCATTTTAATCAACTTGCATATAATCCATAAAATCCTGGAAAACAGTATTATATTAGCCCAGCTGTTGAGCCACCACAGTGGGCAAGGAAGTACTAGGGATGGGCAACAGGGAAGACCTACGGAATTATAGGCTTGCAACAATTCTGACARAGACAAGAGTCATAGGGAGCTGATTCATTTCGTAAAATACAGAGCTTTTCAATGAAACTGGGCTCAATGCATGGTTGTGTGTCAGCTCATGGGTTGCTTTCCTGTTAACATCAATGATTTCCCTGTTTTTCATTAGGCATTTTTCCTATCTTTCAGCATCATGTGACATGACAGACAGACCTAACTGGATTAATTTTGCAATTAAGATGTGAGGCAATGCATCAAATGCTACCCTGAAGTACAGATATAGGATATTAAAACTGAACAGTTTGTTCATGATAAAAAAGTCTGGCATTGGCAAGTTTTATTAAATAGGATTTCCTAGCTAGGAAATCTAACAGAAAGTCTATAAATCAAGGATAATGTTTCTGTTCAAAGAAAGATCCACCATGATGATAGCAAACAGCCTGCTGCATAAAACATCCCGCTGCATAAAACATCCCCTGCAATCTGTAAGACTGTTTACTTATTCAGACTAGGAACAGTAAGAACAGATATACACTTGGTTGGTTTACTCACTCTTTTTTTGCACACACACCCCCCAACACAGAATGAGATGAAAGAATATAGGGAGAACCATCCCAAAATAATCAGAAGTCTAGGGCCACCCTGCACATTTGTACTGTGTGGTCCTGATTTTTTGAGGGGAGTAGCTTTTTAGTCTACTCCTTTTATTTGTTATGGTCCAAAAAAAAATTTGATTTCCTGTTAATTGCCACAAGCAAAATAAAGTACCTGGCTATCATAGCATACTGAACAGTGCCTGTATTTTCTTACGTTGTTATGTAATCCTGGAAAGCTTAATGACTGATTAGGCAAGTCATTTGCAATAAATGCAGTTTCAGAAGACTTGCACACTGATCAATACATGAGACAAGTTGTTGGGTTTTTTTACCCTCTGACCTGGCAGCACAGATGAGAACAGACCATTTACCCATCCCAGATTACTTTTGTTTTCACCACACAATGCTCCTGCCAACTTATGCTCCATTTGTGATTCAATTATGAAAGTCAGGTTATCCTTTCCCACTACCCAGCAATTTATTATTAAAATATATATGAGCAGCAAATAAAACAGAAGGCATAACCAGCATAAGCCAAGAGCATAGTCTTATCTATTGCATTGCAAATATGACCCTGGTCTTACCGCATCAGTGCGGTGAGCAATTTATTACTACTGAAACCTGTCAAGTAGGCTTTTGAGTTCAGTTATTCTACTTAAGTTTCCTCCATTGAACCAATACGCCATGTACAATTGACATGGGTTGTATGGGTTGTGCTTCAGCATTCACACAGATGGGATGCTGATCAGAAGGCCCAAAATTCAAATTGGTTTGTCCATTCAAAGGATTAATTACAAGATTTGGTCTATTTTTATTTTCCCCTCCCCTAAGAACCTACTTCCCATGGTAAGAGCAACTCAGGAACTAGTTCCAAGTTTTGGCTTTTACAAGACAGCAGTTAAAAAAAAAAATCAGTCATTAATAAAATTTGATACCTAGCTGGTTGCAATAGGAAAAAAGTAAAGTGAACCTATGTGTTTCCTCCACTGCACAGGTATTTGATGATAGAACATTACTATGTTTAGCTTTAAACTACAGGCTAATTAACCATATTTTAAAGGAGTAAACTACAAGAAATAACTCCCTTATCAAGATTTGGTAAATCAGGTTACACTAAACTGAAAAATATTCTACCAATGAGTTTGCATAGATTGTATTTGACAACATGCTCCTGACAAAGGGACAATATCTACTTGTTTGCACAGCAATTAAATATGCTGTAGCTGTTGAATAAATAATTTAATCCAGAACACATTAGCAAGCCTTTTTCCCCGCACAAATACTTCAGTGCTAGGAAAGACATTAATACATCCTGCATTCACTGCTGAATAAAAAGCAAAACAAGAAGGGGGAAGATCCTGAAACTAAAGGCCCTTGGCAAAGGAAGGCTTTCAAATAAAAATAGGGAAAATGCACAAAACAGTTAACCTAGCATGAGAAACCATGAATGCATTCATTCTAATGCCCACTTCATTCTAAGCAYATTTGTTTTAACACAGGACCAAATACACAACAATGAAGTATCTCCTTAACTTCTGTATGTAAGCCTCTGAACAGAACAGAAAAAAGCTTCAGCCAAAACAGTGCTTGGGGAATGCTACCACACTTGAAGCACCTCTCAGCAGCATATAGATGATTATCTCTGGAGACAGACACTTTGGACTTTCTCATTTTGTTAAGTTAAACCTAACTTCTTCATTGTACGTATAGCAAGATAACATCAAGCTGCCGTGTGCCATTTGGCAGGCTGGAAGAAAGCTACTTCTCCTCCTACCCACAGGATCTGCTTCATTCTAAGCTTCAYGAAATTAAAGACGGGGCATTTTGGCCAGATCTTCCAACTCCACAGATTTTGTTTCTATTTATACATTACTGAACAATCAGGAGCTGCACAAGTTTCTTACACAGGATCAAACATATCAACTAGAAGRTGTCAACTCCCTTGGCACCCCAAAATGCCTTGCGCTAGCACCTTTCTTGGACTGCTGTGCAGCAGCATTGATGATGGTGTTCAGCAGTCTACGCTCACAATGGTCACTGGTGAGAATCAGATGGCATGTATGTATTAGAGTCATGAAACCAGATGAACTGTCTGCATGAGGGAGCTTAGGACACCACAGATGGTTAGAACTAGAAACCTGAATTATCCATCTATGCCAGGTAATCTCATTACAAATATGCCTCTCCACTGAGGAAGAGCAGAGCAGCCTAGCCATTCTGCTGAGCACTTACCAGAAATAGTTACCAGGCATCCTCTCACTCCAGAATTGTTCTAAGTACAGGCACCAGAGTGTAAGAGTCTCATTACAAACAACATTTCATGGAGAGACCATGTTCCTTGCTGTATGTGTCATGTTGTAGGAGTCTGCTATATGCAAAACTCTGCCCTGCAATGACGAAGTGGGTAGAAAGGGAAAATAATTTAATAAGTCCTGTACTCACCAAGTCATGTACACAGAAGGCAAATGGAGAATACAGAAGTTATCACAACAGTAGCTGTAAAAAACTGTCAAAAGCAAATATAATGCACATACATTTTGAACACAAGGGAACAGAGTTAACAGAGCCTTAAGGTGGAAGCATAGACTAAGAGAAGATCTCCCACTCCCCTCTTACCTAGTATTACTGTTAAACAGTTCTGTTGACACATTCATCTAGAACAGTTTTGAAGATTTGAGATTTAAAGGTGAACTTGAAGGCTTGTATTGACTGTCAAGATTCAGCCATCCGTCTGGGTCAAGCCATGTATTTGCAGCTGTGAAATCCTTATTTGGAAAAGTAGTCACAGCATCCCCCTTACATATAAAGTAGGCGTACTTTCTGCAATCCAACAAGTTTGGTAGACAATGGAAACAGAACATGTCCTCTGCCTGTGGCAGAAGAGCTGTTTCTATTTAGTTTACCATCAATTCATTCTTATGCGATTTTAATCTGCACATAAATATTTTAGATTGTTTATGAAATGTTGTATTGCTCTATATAGGCTACAGTCCACAACTTAATGATCTCAAATTATGCTGCTTCATCTGCAGCACTACCCCTGAAGGTAATCATGAGATGATGGGAACTGAGACATGCAGAGCAATATTGACAGCAAGATTTGAGCTTTGCTGCCAGTGAGCAGCAGCACCAGCATGCCTGCTGCAGGGGTTCCAAGCTTCAGTGGCATTTAAGAGCTCTGAAGTCCAATTCTCAGTCTGTTTCCATTTAATCTTTGCTTTGTTTGGCCATCTGGTCTATTCATAACAGGGACTACACAACAGAACACTGTCTTGAAATACAAGTAATTCATAAGCTTCAGCCCTAGCAGAATAGCAATCACATTCTATATCAATCCAATACACATGGATTTCTTGCATAATTGATCATTTTATTGGAATCTGTTAAAAGATGTTTGTTCAGATCACCTGTTCAGCAGGCAGTTATGCTGCTTCTGTTCACTGCATACATACTGCTCAAGTCTCCAAGCAATACATAAATATTATTTTGTCTGACCCCATACATATGCATCTTTACTACAAAAAGCAGCTTTTCCTCAATAAAAGTTGTATCCATGGGACCAATGTTTATTTCTTCTAGCTATGACTTGTATCAAATCCGTATCAATAATCATAGGTTAAATACATCAATACATGTAATAGAGCTTAACAGTAAAAAAGTAAGAAAGTTAAATACTGCAACAGCTTAGATACATACTGCACTTGAATGATAGAACATAAAGTCTATTGACCTAGCTAATGACAYGGTCACCAAAACACAACATACAGAAGCAATGTCAACAGCCAGTACTTGTCTAAGCATTTTAGAGTTCCCCTTTTCCCTTCAAATAAAGAAGGGTTGTGCACATCTTGAATGTGAACTTAGATATTATTAACCTTACAGCAACATTGATCTTGGTATTTAAGGCTGGGTAAAAAAACCCAGACATATTAAAGCTGCAGGCCACTAAGTACACATAGGATTTGTGAGTTTGAGGCGGCAATGTTTACTATAGCACAGGTTCATTGTTCAAACTAAGTGTACCCTATGTAACAGTAGCATTAATTGGCAATATTTGTATTTAGTAGAAAATGCCACATTACTCAATTAACCAAAATAAGCTAGGTTTTTAAAGCATTGATTTAATTAGCTATGATGAAGGCTAGGGAGGAATTTTAACTGAAACACCTTGGTAAAGTGAAATAAGCTGACCTATCATTGTTCTCTAGAACACAGGAATCAAGTTAACATGTGTTCTCTCAGTCATCAAGGGCTGATATTTCAGCCAGCATTTGAGTTTTTAACCTAAGGGCAGGTTAAAATAAATCTGTATACAATGCAACATACCTAAAATAGATGCAATGATGACTGAAATTAGTTGTCAGTCCCTACTTTACAGTTCCAAACCAACAACTTTAGGCACACAAGTTATAGCCAATCTTTTAAGTTCAAATTCAGCCAGTCTTTTAAGTTCAAATTCAGCCATTACAAGCCAGACAGACCCATTTCAGAGATTGCTCTGTGATAGCATTCTGGACTGTAAGAACATGCATACACCAGCTGTCCAGAAATACAGAGCTGCTAATAAAGAAGTTGCTAGAAAAAGCCATTAAACATACACATGCATGCCAGTTAGTTTCCCAACTAAAACACTATTTACAAGCCATACTTCAATTGTTTGTAATTTGTAGTTTTTAACCCGACTTACAAATACGAGTTCAAGTGCAAGACATCCAGTATGTGACCATTTGAAATAGCCAAAGTGAAAATGAGTGCAAATTACAAAGCCACAAAGAAGTTAGCAATGATTTCCTAATCTTTTCAGGTGAAAACTTATTTACCAGATAAGTAACACCAGACAGGGGTGAAGTCCATGAAGGACATGACCTTTAGGAAAGCCAACAGTCTCGACCAACAACACTGACTTTTTGAAAAGTCTGAAAGTTTCTTCATACTGCAGACTGAAGTCCTCCACAAAGTTATCTGGTACCTTACTGCATGTTGTAATGTATTGTTGCCCTACAAGTTGTGCAGAAACCCACAGCCAAGAAACTATTAATGCACAAGAAGTTTAGAAGTTGCCGTGCATAAGATATGGTTAAGCTGTAACAGAATCTCAGGTATTATGGCTTAGACCTGCATTGAAAGTCAACACTTAGACAAATATCCTTAAGTGAATGACATTGTCTATATGAAAGCAAGACAACTTTGTTACACTGAAGACTTACTTGGTTAAAGTGACCTTCTGCTTAGAAGAAACAGTAGACAATATATTCACAAATAACTGTATCTGCTTTGCAAGAATTAGCCCTGTAAGAACTCAACAATACTCCTTTTTACTCATCTTTTCTTTAAGATAATGTATAGTATTTACAGATATTTATAAACAGGCTTTGTTTCTTGAACAGCCAGATCTTTGATAGTTAATTCTTTATCCTCCTTCCCTCCCTCATCCAAGTCTGCCAAATTCAAGACATTGTTCTAGCAGCATTTGTGAAATCAATAGTGCAAAGTTATTACAAAAGCCTCTTTTCCCAAGCTGTGACATCCTCTCCAAGTTTGTATTAGGTCAATAGCACTTCCCCTGTATTTAGAGCTCTGGGGGAAGGCAGGAACAATAGATAAGCTGAATCTAGCAAGCAGTTTGTTTGCTGAGGGTTTTTTTGGGTTTTATTGTTGGGTGGTTGTTTTTTATTTGCTGCTCATACTGGCCATTGTTACAACTTTGGTAACTAGTTCACTACATTAAATTCACAGTTCCTCATTTTGACATGCACCTATAACATGTGAGTTGAACTGCACCACAATAATTGTAATGTCATCTCTATACATTCGAGCCAGCTCTTCCGGAAGACTAAGCATCTTGGACAGTCGCTCATGGTCCACAGTGCCAAACTCATTGTTACCCACTGCATGACGTATCAGGTGAGTYGCTGCATTCTGATCTTCAAATACTGAAGAGATTCTCGCTCTCCTTTCTGTTAAGAGACCATGCATCTGTCCCAAAGTTACCTTATAGCCACCAACAGCTATTGGCTGTTGATGGTGAACACCGGTGAGGTACTCCCCTACAATTCTAGCCACATCTTGCCTGTGCATAGTCTCCCACAGCCCATCTGTGGCCAAAACCAGGAACTTATCCTGCGGCCGTAATTTGTGATGTATGACTTCTGGCTCAGCTGTGAGGTATGGGGGAGTGTGATAGTTTGGAGGAATAAACTTTGTATATTCATTGTCATTCAGCTGATCTGGGCCCGATTCTACTACTCTCTTCTGTAGTTCAATACTCCATTTAAACTTCACATCACCAAAAGCTCTGAAAGGCATCAGGAGACCTAAGAGACGATCTTGTTTCACGAGACTTTTCTCTTCAGACTTTGGATGCTCCATTTTCACACGTTCCACTTCATGTTCATTTTGTGCATTGTGGTCATAGGACAGATTAACTGCAGACCAAGATCCATCTTCTTCCTGAACCCCAAGCATTGCCCTACTGTCACCTGTGTTTGCAATGTGCAAGTCAACACCATCCACATGGGCCACACAGGCAGTTGCACCAGAAAATGCTACTCGCAGTACTAGGTAGTTGAGAAAAGAATTTGGATCTCCTACTTGAGCTTCCAAAGAAATATCATTATCAAGCCTCTTAAAAGCATTAATTAAAGCTTCTTTCACATCTGTAGTCTCTCCACTGTTGAGATCAATGAGCTCCTGCCAGTAAGTTCTTAGACTATTGAAGTAAAGCTTGGAAGCTTCTTTGCTAAAATAGTCATTGGGATGCTTGTGCCACTGTAAAATGGGCAACAGAGCTCTGCCACTTTCCACAGCATTTTCTATTTCAAGTAAAGTCTCATGAGGTAACAGAGAGACAGCGATGTAGTAAAACAGTCTTTCACTGACAGCTTGAGCACAAGCACAACCTGCGTGGCCATCAAACACACCCAGAAGCATTCCTCTTGTCTGTAAGCAAGTAGCAGCACTCCTCCGGTCTTCTATCGGAGCATTAGCAGGCAACTGGTTGCTATCGAAGCCAAGGACAGAACTTACATTTTTACCATCAAATTCTGGGACTTTGAAACTGTATTCATTTGCCTTCAGAATGCTGTTGACCTGTGGAGGAGTGAGGTAAAATCTCTGTGGCGTAGAAGCATAATCCCTTGCGTGAATAAAGTGATTGAAGTTCTCCTTTGGCCTATAAAGTGCCGCAAATTTCTTCTGAGGTGCATATCTGAAGTGACTGTGAGCAAAATGAGATGATAAACAACACAGATGTTTATGGTGGCAGTAACACACAGTACTGCATATTCTGCTAATCTCACAGTTACGAATCAATGGAAACAGATGAGCTGGTGCTGGCATGGCATCAGACAACAATGGTAGCCTGGAGCTTCGGACTGGAATTGCTGAAAGACAAGAAAACAACTATGCTTAGGGGGACAGCTAACAGATGTTTCCCAGAACTCTGTGTTAAGACATTTACAGCCCCTAACAAAGTTGCTTATTATATGGAGTTCATAGCTTCACAGGTCTTAAGAAAAGGCATTATGAGGTTCTTGTTCACAGACACTATGTTGGGCTATAGCAAATAAGCTACACCATACTTAAGATATTTTAGTCCTTACACCCACTCAGATAGCAGGCAGGAAGAGAAAACATCATCCAGATAGACAATGCAGCTTCAAACAGAACTTAAGACAACAGTTAGCATGGAGCACTCTACAGTAATGCCACCTTCTACAAGACTTTTATGGAGATTTGTTTTCCTACTGATTTTCCAGCTGACAGACCCAGATGYGGCACACAGGGAGGAAAACTCAGTCTTTCTATAAAGCTGAAGAAGCGATAGAGCATCTAACAGTAAGATTCAAGAAACAACTTTGACACGACATACAACTGGGTTTAAGATGAAGATGGTTTAGATGATAAAAGCGAACAGCAGGTCATAGCAGATATTCTTTAGGCAACCACAAGTCAGTAGCAGGTTTTGTTTCTTCTCTCCCCTTTCACATGCAAATCTTCAAACTTGTGTGACACCATGGTGTACACATACAAAATAGCCACAGCAGTCTATGCAGCAATTCTCTAGCTTATCATATAAAAATACAAGACATAGAAAGCAGATTCATATCTCCTACCAACAGCTCATCTACCCCAGTACATTTTAGGTTTATAAATTGCTTTAAAAAGCTACTCAATTGAAAGACTACATGCAAGCTGTGTTTGCTTCCATGACTAGACTACAGCCCTGCACAATAGTCTAAAGCTAGTTCAGTGTTATGATAAACTATTAAGTTTAGTATCCAAGAAAAGTATTCTACTACTTTTTGCCACATCTAAAAAACTTTCCTTATAATTTTTCATTCCTCTGAAGAAAGATTATTTAACATACTCTTCCATGTCCCCATTTACATACCCAACGACAACATTAGCGTGAGTGCCTCTTAAACCCTTTATTCACTATGCCTCATTACCAGGAAGTCTTTTAGTGTTGTACTTGAGAAAACAGTTCCATGGGGGGAAAAAAAACCTTGAACTGTGGCCTCGTGTGAAGTGCACACAGTTAAGGGGAGTTCAATTTTCTCTTTCCATCTTTTACAATCAAGTTTCATCATAAAAGCTTCTTCCTAGAAAAGACCATTACAAATTATCTTTTACAAAGCTTACCGCAGCCATAAGCACTAGTCTGTCAGCACCATTGTATCTCATATTTAATTGTTCTACTGAAAAACTGGATACTGCTGTGTTGTGCAAGGTGCTTCAGTTACTAAATTGATTAATTTTTTTAGCCAAGCAGGCATACCAGTATTTCAGATGAGACACAGCCCCTATAAAATATGCAGTAAGGCCCAATATTCAATTTAAGGGATCATGCAACACAGGAGGAACAGTGTTCTGCGATCACTCTGTTCTGTAAGCTTTCCATAGATTCTACCACAGGATTTGATCACCCAGATCAGCTGAGACATGTCTGGAAATGTACAAAGTTTCACCTCATTCTCTGTGTTGCAAGAGAAGGAAGCAAGTTGCATTCTTCCCACCAAGCTTGCTTGTTCTCCTTAAGTAACCAGGAGTGGAGCCTGTTTCTCTATTACAAAATACAAAGTACTGAAAGCAAAGTAGAATTCATGTTTCTACCACTCCACTGGCTTCCTAGCATCACATCTTCATTCCCCATGAATGAGTGACTGTCAGTCTTGACTTACACTGACAAAAATTCTTGTCCATCAACCTCTCCCAGGACTCCCACTGACAGCTATGAAGACTGAACTGGCCAGTTTTCTGTTGTTCAGCTACCAGGAAGAGCTCTGGTTGTAGCCCTGTGGACCACAGACAGCTGTACAGACACTCAGCAGCAGTGTATTGGCTTGAATTTCCAGATGCATACTAAATTTATGTTAGCCATTTGCTTCCCAGAAAGTCTATTTCTCCAGCCCAGGCTTCACATGCATACAGCATGACAGAAGTAAACTGTAACTCCAAATACAGATTTTAAAAATGTATTCACTGCCTTATAATTAGAAGGGAGCTATTTTGGTAACAGTTATGTATGTCATGTCAACAGTTATGTCACATGACATTTAAAAGCAAAAATTTTGCTTACAGAATGGGAACATCAAGGTTCTACAGATGTGCCTGGTCTACAGCAGCACCTCAGATTCAGTGCTGGTCTCCCATTGAGACTCCAACTGAACCAAGTTCTCCTGACTGCTAAGCATTTGTGTTCAGTGCTGACCCATACGTGTTGCCACAACAACTGTTCTGACAGTTTTGCTGTTGATCCATGATGAAGCAAAAATACAAGTGTACTGCTGTTATAGTGGCCAGTGCCACCAGATGATATTTTACTAATTTTTAATCATAAGTTTATCAAATATTACATGAAACCCAAGAGGAAGTAGTAAGAAGTTGGCCTCAAATTTTCCGCAGCCTGTATCATTTACAGTAGATCCATGTCAGCTTAAGATATCAGTCTGTTTCACATACCAGATTTAATAAATCCTAGCTGATTAAGTAAAAAAGAAATTCCAAGTTTGCCAACCTGAAGTGAAATTATCCTAAGCGTCTCCCATTTATCCCCACAACATGGATGCCCCAAATATAACCAGACAGTCCAGCTAGCCCTTAAATAAAATAATTACTTTAAGATCCCAAGTTCATTATGGTTGATCAAGAGATGGCAGAGAAGGAAAAGACATTAAGTAGAAGTTTTACAATCCAATCAAGATTTGTCAAGAGATTAGAATCAAGCCAGTATTAAATACCTCTCCAAGCCCAGAACAGGGTACAAATGCTACTTTTCAGCCTACAAATATAATATGGTCAATAATGAGTCAGATAGTCAATTTATGGGTTTTGTAGTACTACACTGATACAATGGAAAAAATATTACCCCTTCCTTTGATAAAGGCTTGTTATAAGCATACTATTAAGGCCAATTGATGCTGCACAGATAGGTGTCTCCAAAGCACCTGCCTTAACTGTGCCAAAGACACCCATGGCTTCAGGTAAAAACACTTACCCCACGTGCCTTTCAGACACTTGAAAGACCTGAATGACTTAGCCTGCTGAGAGGACGGGGAGGGGGGGAGGAGGAACAAGAAACATTCAACACAAGCAGAACCGTTAATCCTTCCCTCCGGCCAGGTCTCAGCCCTCGGACACAGCCCAGCCTAGCAGTCCCTTCCCCGGGTCCCATCCGACCCCCGAGCCCGGCGCTCCAGCGAGTACCGGTGCGAGATACATACCGATCCGCCTGGGCCCAGGACACACACACATTCTCCTGTCACAACAAGAAGCCGCCAACATCCACAAAGCAGAAGCCCGGGGGGCGGGGGAGAAGCAAGGCAGAGAGTTTGTTAGAGAAGACGGAGAGCTCCGACACGGAGGGCGGACGACAGAGAAGGAGACAGGCACGCACACACGCACGCAGCCCTTCTGCGGGCGCCCGGAGCCGCCGCCGCCCGATAGGAGCGAGCCAGCCCCGCAGCGGCGCGCCCGGAGCAACCCGCAGAGACCTCGGCAGCCAGCGCCCACACCCGCCGCCCCGCCGGGCACCGAGCGCCCCGCCGGCCCCGCTCTCCCCTCCGGCAGAGGCAAGGCGCCGCTCCCGCTCGCCGCGGGCAGAGCCCGCCCGCCAGCGCTGGGCGTCGCCGCGGCGGAAGCCGCTACCCCCTCAGGCGCCGCGCGGCCCCGACATGGCCGCCCCTCCCCGGCCGCCCTCCCGCCTCCGGCACGACCCCCCCCTCCGCCCCGAGCCGCGCGGGCACAGACCTGGCCCCCTCCCGGACGGCTCAGCCCGGCCCCCCGGGCGGAACAGGGAAGCGGCTCGAGGGACCGAGCGGCCCGAGACGCCCACACGCACCCGCGACTCCCGGCCCCCCAACAGCCGCCGCAACCACCTCGCGCCCACAGCCACCCCCCTGCGCGGCGCCTTATAAAGGCCCTGCGGCCCGCGGCGCGCCGCCCATTGGCTGCCGGGGAGGGCAAGGAGCGCACGTGACACGGAGGCTCGGCGGCAGCTGGGGGAGCGCGGGGGAGAAGAAGGGGGGCGTTGCGTGCGCGCGCATTGCGCRGKGKSRGSRAGGSGRGARCSCGGYGCC
>JAYKAV010001055.1:1197207-1212292 GCA_035582835.1 Phoebastria nigripes | reverse complement strand
GWCSCYCSCCGCCCCYCMGTCCTCCTTCTGCCCCATCGCCGCGGGGGCAGGGCGAAGCTGCCCCTGCGTGAGGGAACCGCCGGTGGCGAGGGCGAGCCGCGCTGCACTCCTGAGGGCGGGCGGACGAGGCGCGGCGAGAGCGGGCTGCCCTGCGGCACCCAGCGCCGGGCCGCCCGCCCTGCCCTCGCCGCCGCCTCCTCCTCCTCCTCCTCCTCCTCCTCCTCCTCACCCCGGGGACTGAGGCAGAGGTGAGGGCTGCTGTGCCTGCGGCTGGCACCTCTTCCCGGAGCGCTACGCGGATGTTACAGGTGATTACTGGTGATTTGCAGATAAAAACCGGACAAGCGCCGTCCCCGGCCTCCTGCTGGCGCCTGGCACGAAGTCGAGGAACTGAAGGGAAAGCCGTGGTGGCTCGTCCCGTTGTCCTGCAAGTGTGGCCGTGCTACATTGTCACCCTTGCAGCAACCTGCCCCCCACGCTCCTTTGATCAGGAGTCAGAGTCATGTAACTTCTGCCTGTTAAGGAGACTGAAAATGGGAAAACGTCTAAAAACTTCTGTAGGGCATACGGACTTTTACTCTGAATTAATTTTAAAAAGTGGGAAATGTGGGGTTTTTTTTCTCTTGAAATGTTCATGAAGTGCCTTTAACAGTCAGCACGTTCTGCAACTCTGCAAGAGACCACTGAAGCCTGTACTCCAACGTTTGTGGTTTGTTTTTTTCATTTGCTCCCTGGTGTTTTGTCTTCACCAGAATCACTCCAGGCAAAGCAGGCTGCCATGGAGTGCAAACAACCAGGGACCTCTCTGTCCTGTGCTTCTGAGAAAGCCCCATTTGTTGCTGCCGCTGCTAGCAAGGAATGGTTTGAGGGCAATGGCTACCAAGAAGGAACAGTCCTTCCCCAGAAGAGCAGCACCTATCGTTACTACCACTGCAGCAGGAGCGGCAGCCTCCCCTCCTTCCTTTCTCTCCCCTCTGTTAGATACGAACCTGTTTCCGTTCCACGTCTCTAGGGCAACGTTCAATTTTGCATACGCTTTTGAGATACTTTGATCCAGCCTTATTCTTCATGTAAATTTTTGAATACAGAAAGTATATAAATTCGACAACGTTTTGATTTCCTTGATTATCTCTTTCTCTGTTTGTAGATACACATGCTCTCATGCTTTTCTATTTTCAGGGTGGCTGGGATGCCCACTTTGCTGTGTGTTGTTGGGAGCAGATGTTCGGCTAGCCTGTGGAGTGTTGCAATTAGCATTCCTTTAGCAGCTGTAACAAAACATAGATTTTGACTATACTTGCATCTTTATCATCTTTATCGTGTTTACAGCTGTATACTGAAACAGTAGAGGTAACAAAGGAAAATCTGCACTTAGTGCCCAGAAGACTCAAGAGGTCCACTTGGGGTATAAAAGAGTGGAAAGTACTGCCCTGTGACCCTCCACGTGAAAACCAGGTAGAATGGTAAAATGATGCCATCCTTAAAAATGCAAGACTTCCACAGTAGTAGTTGAAAGCACAAAGTATTAAAATGTTCATTTATTGGTGTTCTGGGTGACTTTTGTGACATTTATTTGTTTATCCAGAACAGTACACCATCATCTTCTCTTTGAGGCTTATTTTAGAATAAAATGAAAAAAAGCATCTGACAGACACCATTGTACATTAAAGACTTTATTAAACATCATGGAAGATGAATAATTTGCATTCTTTTTTAACAGTAGCYCATGGTTAGAAGTAGATTGGCAGTGTGTGCTGTAACAACAACCATTTACATAATTTTCTACTTGCAGCAAGAGTGACTGTAAAGCACCCAAGTTTAGAAATGTTCTTAAAGGCTACGTAAGATGGCACAATTAAGGCATCCTCTTACCCCATCGGAAGGTAGAAGGCTGTGGGAAGACAGACCTGTGCCTGGGTATTTGAGTGATAGTTGTATGAGYAGATACACAGAAATGGATTGGGATGAAGTCACCACTGTTCACCTATTTCTGATTGGAAGTATGGGTTTTCTAGAGTGGATTCATGTTTGACTTCTGAAGAGAATGTTGCTGTCTAGAGTTGCCTACTGAGAAAAAAAAATCCACAAAATAATTAGCATTTAGCACTTTTGGTCTTCAGAACATCTTGTGACCATTAGTTCAATTCCCCATAACATGCTGTGAAACTGAAAGGTTAGTGTCACAGCTCCCTGTTTATTTATTTTATTCATCCCTTTTTCTTCCTGATTTAAGGCCAGGAGAGGAGCTACTTTTAGAGCTGGTATTGGAAGCTGTGGCTCCCTGTCTCACAGTATCCTGTTGATACCATATATTTCTTTGAACAAAAGACAGAATTTGAATTTTAAAATATTTGGCCCTAGCAGCCGCATATAAATCCCACAAATGAAAGACGAAATACTAAAGCTTGGCTGACATTTTGGTCCTCAAGCTGATGCGAGTTTGCTGGTGTGCCAGAAGTCGGATGTTGCAGTATGACTGGAAAGTTAGGTTTTCCCTTTCTTCATCTTGCTGCTGCCAAGACCTTTTTGTGCACTTTGAGCAACAGTCCATTTTTGCTGATTTTAAAGAATAAAAATTATTTTAATGAATAAAAACATGTTGTTCCATGTTTAACATTTTACATCAAGGATTGATGCAAAAGCAATTACTTGTAACTGCTTCAAGGTATGTGAAGTCTCACCRTTTCCCTGGATGGAAGGATTATCATCTGAGTGTAACAAAGGACATCAATTCTTGTCTACTGTGCCTGTTGCCGACAGTGGGTAATTCTGCATTGCAGAATCGATAGGCAGCTATGCATTATCACTGCAGCTAAAGTGCGGCAGTAGTTACCCTAAAGCTTTCTACACACATTTCCAGAGAAACTCCATTTCATGATGGATCATCAAAATCCATTTTCATTTTAAATCAGGTGTTTGTAATAACCTTCTAGTTTAAATAAGTTCTTGTGCCTAATGTATAAATATTTTATTGGTTCAGTTTTACTGAAAGCCAGTTCAGGAACACAGAGTAATACTTCAATTGACTTTATATCCCCTGACTGCTTAACATTTTTACGATATCTTTGCACACAGTGTTTCAGAAATGCCGTTTTGCTCCTGTGCCTGCTGAAAAGAGCAGTCACTCATAAAGCCTGTCTCAAAATTGTGTGTACACATCAAACACTTCCACCTGGCATGCTGCCATACCAACCTGGAGCAGAAAAAAAAAATAGAAGAGTCGTAGTAGAAGTTTTGAAAATGGAAAGAAAAGCCTAACAAAGGGGAAAATAAGGGAGAAAAACATGCCATGTACTGAATAAACAGGAAGAATAGGACAAGACTAAACTATCTTCTTTCCTTTCCTGAAAGCATTATAGAAGCAATGACAGCAATGTAAGTCTGCTGTTCCACAGAGCAGTAATTTATTTTTAGCAGAAATCAGGAGCATTACATGGCAAAAATAAATATGTCAGGAGAGCTGAGAGCAGACGGAGTACCTGCAAACAGTGATGGCCCATGATCTTCAGTCAGCTTCAAAGGAAGGTTTTGGTTGTACATTCATGTATTCTGCTGCCCTCTCGGGGTGTTTGCTGTGGGTGGTGTATCCGTCCTCCTTTAACACAACTGGGTTCCTGGGTATGGTGAATGTTTCTGAAGTTTAACAATGAGCCCTGCAAAAGGTGATTTTTTAAAAACATCTCTTAAGAGTATCAACCTGAGAGTAAACCATCAGTGCTGAGCCACACAATCCATCTCTCCCCTGCCCTTTTTAAACAGGAGGCCACCAGGGAATTGCAGTGGGTATTTTGCCATCACTGTGGGACCCAGGGATAGTTTGATTTAGTTTGTCCCACCCCGGAGGCCCTTTGTATCTTGAATCACAGTTCCTTTCTGAAATGAAGCACTGGGTCTGGCTTCATTCAGCAGTTGGTACCCCGCTTCCTAGAATCATAGAGTCACTGAGGTCGGATGGGACCTCTGGAGGTCATATAGCCCAACTCCCTGCTCAAAGCAGGGCCAACTTCAAAGCTAGGTCAGGTTGTTCAGGGACTTGGCCAGTCCTGTTTTGGATGTCTCTGAGGACTGAGGTGCCCCAGCCTGCCTGGGCCCCAGTTCCAGTGCTTCACCACTTTCATTGTGAAGATTTTTTCCTTGTAGTTAATCAGAATTTTCCTTGCTCAGCTTGTATCTGCTGCCTCTTGCCYCTCAGGACTTCTTTGCACCATCCTATTATGTTCCTCAAATCTCATTAGCAGAGAACTAAATGCATTTTTTTGCATTTGGTAGGAGTTGTGCACTAGCTTGCACCCTTCACCTGGGTTGGTCTTTCAGGGTTTGGTATCCAGTTTGAGGAATACAGCATTCTGACAACTCGATGAAGTAAAGGAAATTCTGTAGTAAAATGTTATTGGAAAAAGACATTTTGGCAAGCTTCAAGAATGATACTTAGGACATTATCAGTATCTGTGCTATGAGGAAGCAGTTTCAGGATATCAGGAGGTTGGCTCCAGCAATTATCTTGGCTCTGAAGGGGCTGATCCCTTTTCCAGTTGTAGTTCATCGTGTGCATTTTTCAAATGTATTTGATACAGTAATTTTAAAAAGTAACTACATTTGCAGTTATGGTGGCTGCCATGCAACAGATTCAGTAGGCTCCAGGGGAAGTAGTGGAGGTTAAAGTTGGGAGGGGAGAGGAATCTGCCTGCATTTTTCGACAAAGAGAATAGCTTACACTTTGCAACAGACAAAATATTATTTACCTAATACTGCTGGAACAATGATATCCCAGTTTCATTTTATCATATATGATACTTCTGAAATTAAAGATTGTTCAGAGATTGGTAATTGGATACAGCCTTTTGTCTTTACTTGAGATCACTGGAGTCAAGAGGTGGAAAGCCAATGGATGGTCTGTAGAAACAGCTGGCTGATTTGAGATCTTGCTAGGCAAATGTGAGTGTCAAAGAGTAATAATTTCTGCAGCAATGAGGAAGAGCAACCGGTGCCAATGACTAGAATTACTGGTGTTATCTTCTTAGCACGAGGGTGTACTTTGAAGTGGAAAGTAGTTACAGAAGATAAAATTAGAAATTTAGATTTAGAACCAAGAGCAGACTCTGAACCAGTCTCTTAGATGTCTCGGGGCCTGGGGTTAGACCAGGTCCCATTTCCACTTGTAACAAGGAAGTTTAGAAAGAATACCAGAAAAAAGTGACCTCCTTCTCATTCCTATTTACTTTCCTGCAGTTTACCCTTGCCTAAATGCTGGGAAAATAAGACCCAGCTGTATCCTTTGGGGTTTGAAATTTGTATTTGATGAAAAAACATAAGTGTTATTTTTTTGTGTAGAAGAAAGATGAGTTAGGTTACTGTTTTCCTTGGTTAATAAATAGAGTTATTATCTCAAGTGAACCCTCCTACGTAAATATTTACAGTTTGCTTTATACTGTAGGTTTAGTTTATATTTTTAAACAACAAACCAAAAATCTATTTGTTCTATCCTCTTACCTTCAGTCTGGTTTGTCTGCCCGTCCCTAGACAGTGTGCTTCTCAAAACAAGGAAAATACTTTCCCAGTGGCTTGGAAGGGAGTTAGCTTGGGTCTAGCCACAGACAAATAACTGAGAATGTAGTCTAACTAATATATAACTAGTATAATCATTTGAAAAGATCTGGAGTCTTAGGGCTAGATCCAGTAAATTACTCTGTTCTTCCAGGTAGGTGCCCTAAGCGGAAGGTTACAGAGTCCCAGTTGCTGCCTCTGACCCAAGGAGTGGTGGATTCCTGTGTGAGTCGGGGACCAGTCTTCACTGCAGGGCGAAGGACTGCCGTCAGCTTAGCTGACCTACAGCCGGACAGTAACAGTACTCGCCTGGAARAACAGGCAGTGTGGACTGAAGGTGAAAATTATACCAGTGTTTTCCAGTTACAGGGACTAAGCTTTAGCCGCTAGGCTATTACATGGTAAGACAGGAACCAGCAGAAAGAGCAATGCTATGTCTTACAAGAGAAGTTGGAGCTTTGTTTATGATGTTCAGGAACTGGGGGTGGACACCTCCCTCTGAGAGATCCTGTCGATCTCAGCAGAACAAAGCTGTGCTCCTGTGCCAGGCTTTTAATCAAAAGAGGAGGCTTGACTGTGACCATTTCCAGCAGGCCTGCTTTAGGGGTGCCCTTCTTGTCCCAAGGAGTTTTTTAGAAGGTCATTTAGGGATCCCARCTCTAGTTTTGCCCTGGATTGGCACCTGGGTGCCTTCCTGGGCTCTGGATTCCAGCCCAGGTCTGGATCTAGCTTGCAAGTCCAAAAAACCTCCATATTCAGTTGCACAGATCGATGATGCCCTGGTGGCACAGGCCAGGGAGGTGGTGCAAGATCACAGGTTTCCCACAGATGGGCTGTGCCTCTGAGGAGCCTCCAGAAAGTTCTGGGAGCATCAGGAAGACATTCAGTAAGCGTAAGGTGACTGCCACTCTGCTTGTCCGGAGCTCATGGCATATGTTTCCTGTGGATGATTTTGGGCTTGCAAGTTAGCAGACCAGGCACCTTACTCTTTCCCCAGGGTCATGTTACTCAGTGTGTTTCAAATGWCCTGGATCATGTCCAGATTACAAGCTAAGTGTTTTAGAGTAGTATTTTGAGAGGAAGGATTATTTCTTCTACCAGCGTTGATACTAAACACTAGGGCTAAACACCAGCCACATCAGGCTGTTTCTTTAAAACTTCTTTGAACTTTGGATGCATCTCTGCAGCCCACAGCTTTGTATAACTGCAGAGGTTTGTTCAATTTGGCTGGATTTTATATAATCAGTCTTTTATTTTCCTTTTGCCTGTGATCATGTTATGTAGGCTGCCTTCTTAAATTTCAGCAACCCTAAGGCAGCCTGAGTCATGTGTATGAGGCTCTTTTTTGCACTGTTGTGTAAGGTAGTGAGTTGCAAAGGTCATGGGAATGAGTTATTTAAAAACTGAAACATGCTGGGCTCTATCCAGCTTAGAATAGATGAGCTCAGAAAGGCATTTACGTTTTAAATTACAGCTTTGGTTATCAAGGACTGGTTGACTTCAAGTCAGTATTTCTGTTTCCTTAGCAAACTGCAGTAGCACACAATATTCCTGTTCCTTTTATATGTGTTGCTGATATAATCATGCATTCACACGAGACAATGAATAAAATATTTACTTTTAATCCTCAGAAAACAAATGCATTCACAAATATTGCCATCATAGGCACAGTCTTCATACTCATTCGTTTTCAGTACGCACAGCAATTAATCTCCCTTACTGTTTGTTCTCAATGGAAAASGTCAGATCCACGGTTGAAGTGCGTACATGAGTGCTTTGTTCCACCCAGTGGACAACCGGGCTGGGATGTGTCACTACGCTCTTGTGTAATCTGGCTCAGTCATACCAGTGCCGTTAAGGTAAAAGGCACAAGAACAGATAACTGTGGAGGTCCCTAGGGCAGGTCCRTGTGTTTCTATTAACTCTGTCGTGTGTCTGGTTTAAGCCATCCAGCTGTACCCTCATTTATAGGAAGCTCTTTCTTGCTTCCTCCTTCATGTCCCCTCCCAGGCCCTCCAAGTCACCACCCATGCAAGTGTGTGTCCAGCCATACTTTAAAGCGGAAGTGCTCTGAACTACCCCAAAAGCACTTTTAAACTCGGATCATTTCACAGAGCAGTTCAGGGCACAGCTCCACAGACCGCTCAGCAGGCAGAGCAGGGCAGGCAGCAGTCTCTGGCAGAAGGGAAGGGCATTGCAGAGGGGCTGGGGGGAGCAGGAGGGAATACAGAGTCACACCCACACCCTGGGAGTGATTTTTGTTCTCTCCATCAGCCTGTGCAGCTATCCCAACACCATTTTGGCCATTTGCAAAATCCCACATGTGCAATTGTAATTTACTTCCATTTTCATGCAGCAAAATGTAATCAGCCTGTGATCACATCAACTCTTGTTGAAAATAGTAAGAGAAAGTTATGGGATGAGGAGAAAAATACATTAAACTTGTTTGGCATGAGGAAGCAGTTAAATGACTCTGATGATTACTGAAAACCAAAACAGTACAACCCACCTCGCAAAATATTGCACCGGTATCACAAAATTAAGTAATAGCATGTCCCCTACAGGCTGGTAATACAGTGTACTGGTAAATGATACAGACAGCAAGTGGTTAGGCCATGAGTTGTGGAGTCATACATGTGCATGTAAGAGAGGAAAAAACCCATAAAAAATGAAGGGTAGAATGCAAAGGGCACAGTAAAATGAGTTCAGGCACACGACACTGAAAGGAAAGAGACCACTGGGGCAAAAGGCTTCCTCCTGGAAAAGGCTCCAACATGAGCACAGGTGGGTTCCTGCAGTTTGCCTGCCTGCTTTTTGCTGTGTTCAGAAAAACAAGAACTTTGTACATGTCTTTTTAAATAAAGGAATTGTATGAAGCGTAGCGCTTGAGTCTATTGCGGTATACCCAGTACCAGCATCATGACTCCAGGTGATTGCTAGGATCAAACAGGAATGGCTATAAAAGGTGAGCTGGTATGAGGGAGAGCAGGGGCTATGAAGCTGTGAGGGTTTAAAGACGTTAGCAAAAAAAAATCCCAGTGATTTTCCTAGATTCAAGTCTTTCTGTTTTGTATTTGCATGTATCAATGGGTAAAATATGTAAGATTCGAAGGTTAGTGTGTTTCTTGCATGTTAATAATGAAGGGATGCCTTTCCCAGAGTCAAAAAGCAATGCCTTAGGTTAATCTGGAAACCACCGCTTGAATCTGCCATCACCTGGAAACTGGCAACAAGCTTGCTTTCCTCCAGAGGAGAGCTATAAAACCAAGCAAGAGAAATCTGCGAAGAGAAAGTCTRTTCACTTCTCTAACACTGCTCTTATCCTCTTGAAGTATCTCAGGTCGAGCAACTGGAAGACGGCATGTTCTGTAGGCAGACGGCTCCTGGCAGTCAGTCAGTACAGCTGCGAATATGACACTCCGTGCCAAACATGAGTCTGTAATTTCTACTACTCTCCAATTGTCCGCTTTTTGAGGATACCATTTAGTCATTTCCTGGGAAGACAAAGGGTGCCCATCAGAGATAATGGTACTTTACTTGCACACGTGCTGCCATGTGGGAGGTTGTTATAACTTGGAAAATGAGCATGACTGATACAAAATGACAGCAATAATGTTGACACAGGAATGCACTGCCAGGCAGTTCTCAGAGTCCCTGCACCCTTTGTCCAACAAGGAGGAATTTTCTTCTGACTTACTTTTCTCAGCCAACTAAATAAGAGAGCAAATGTGCCTCAGGAGAAATGAGAAGTGTGTTAGTTTTCATTAACTTTTAATTTGAAGCCTGCATAACTGAATGAAACCACTGTAGTAATCTGGAAAGGGTATCTGAAAGCCCTGTTGAATTAGAGATAATTCCTCCCCTCTCTCTGAAAAGTACATATAAAAAAGGTTCTTTGTTCAGAGGCACGGTATCCCCACCAGTGCTGGCAAAGAGTCTTCTCYGACTCGAGCAGTGGGAGCAGCTCTAGAAAGTCATTTCAGGCTGCTGCAACATTCCCAAGGCTGTAGTAAAGGTCAGTGTGTTGTGTCCTTCAGCCGTGTGGAGTTTTGATTAGCAAATCTGCATCGTCGACAACTCTGAACTGCTTCCAGACGGCGATATATTAGAGCTCCCATGTGCAGAAGAAGTGCACTCCCCGTGCCCAGCTTGTGCTCAAAGGCACAGGACTTGCTGCACAACATTGAGGCTGTAACGCTTACTGCAGCAAGGCTCACACCCAAACATTCCAGTCATGTCAGGAAAGAAAATGTTAAAAACGTTGTTTTGCTGCCAGGTCTTCCTCAAAAAAAAAAAAAAAGAGGAGGCTAGTTTCAAATACTTAAGGATGACCTATGAGARTAGACAAACCTCTGGGTCTCAAATGCCTCCCTGCATGCTTGTAACCAGTAATGCCAACCCTCTTGTGAATATGGATTTTGTATATGAAACAAGGAAAATTTGACTAAGGGAAAAGGGACTATAGCGAGACTGAGTGTCTCCCCACACTGTACCATTTTCCAGAGTCATTCCTTAAGGTCGTCTTTACAGCACTCACAGTGCCAGACCCTCATGTTTTTAGGATTTTAGCATGCCTGCAACAATCGTAATTTTGCCAGGCGCCTTGCCACCTCTACCTTGTGTTTTGTGACCGTGTCCAAGCCTGTTTGGCCTTGCTACCAAGGCCAAATCATCAGGTGTAGTGTGGTATTGGGAAGCCACATGTCCCTGACCCTGTTAGAGCTTCAGTGACAAGAGTCCTGCCAGAAATCTGCCCATCCCTGTGAACTAGAAAATCCTTCTTTCTTGTGTCCAAGCACCACTAACAAATCTTGTGTGGCTAAGGATTAGGTTAAGGGTTTGTCAAGTATAGCTATGGTGCGGTTGCTTCCATATGCTGCATTGGTATAGTGAATGTTGAAGTAAACACAGGATCTGGAGCATTCTTCCACTTCTTTTGGTCACCAATAAATAGCAAGTGAAAGCTCATTCACTAGCTTCCTCAAACAAGGCAGCTACATCAAATATATAAAGAGGAAGGGTTTGGTTTTGGTGTTTGAAAATTATTATTTTTCTTCCTTTTGCTTTATCCTCTGTCAGCTACAGCCACTTTCTGCACCAGAAAAAAATAGAGAAAAATGCTGTTTGAAGCAGAGCTGAATGACAGACCTGCRCCACGTGCCAGGGAGCAGCCGGCGAGTGAAGCACCTCCCTGGCAG
Organism: Phoebastria nigripes; assembly: GCA_035582835.1. Classification (NCBI taxonomy): domain Eukaryota; kingdom Metazoa; phylum Chordata; class Aves; order Procellariiformes; family Diomedeidae; genus Phoebastria; species Phoebastria nigripes. The sequence goes on along the minus strand of JAYKAV010001055.1, from coordinate 1,201,550 downwards.
CCCAGAACATCAGAGGAGCTGGATGCGGTGATGAAATGTCACTATATTGATCCATTACTTCTGTTTTGTTTTGTTTTCTGTTAATACCACACTACTCCCTTATTCAAGCTCACATATGGGGAGCACTGGGGACTGTGACAGCGCAGCAAGCCAAGGCTGCTGACGCCAACAAAGGTGGGAGGGAAAAACATACATTTAAGTGAGAGAAGAATTTGGCCCAGTGTCACCTTTTGCTTTTGTACAATCAAGGAAAACTAAAATACTGTTGCTGGCCGTGCCAGCTTTTAACACTATCTGCACAATTACAGGACATTGTATTAGAATTTATGCTAATACTTAATTTTGGATTTCACCTCTTTTTTTCCCGTTGCCTGTCATCTTGAAATGTATCTGCCTGGCCACTCTGGAAAGACGTGTCCCTGTAGCCARCATGAACAGGGAATGCAGAGGTAATGTCAAATGATTTCTGCAAATACAAACTTCTTAGAAAGTTTGATTTTTGTAAAAGTTCATGTCTTTGAAATGTTTGTAAGCCAATGATGTAGATAATTTATTCAGGCTTCCTGAGTGCACTATTTTTCTATACTCTCAGTTAAATACTGTGAATGAAGGTTGCCATAGTTACAGCTGAGTTCAGAAATTAGCTCTCTTGTATTGTAATTCTAGTTTCTTATCTCGCTCCTCTTGCTCTGATACAATGAAAGACACGTTTCCATCTCTGTAATTAACCACGGTGTGRAAGATCTTGCTCATTCATTTAAAAATGCTTGAGCAAATGTGGGAGGAGGGACATTTTCCATTCTCTTGTTTTCACCAAAACCAGTGAGCAACATGGTACTTCCTGCACCCAGTCTGTATACCTTCTGTGCATAACTTCAGCTTAGTCCTTGAAATTTAGTTTGGCATTTTAATTCATTGCAAAAATATACAACATAAAGTAAACAGGTACACCCATGACTTCCTTTTATAAAGGATAAATTGCATGTAAAGACCTGCATTACATCGGCATTTATTTTGACCAAAAAAAAGGTCCCAGCGTGACTGGAGTCAGCAGGTCTTAACATTGACTTCTGTGTGGTTTGGATTGGGTCTTAAGATGGTGGCTGGTAAACAGGAATTGTCAAGGACTTCATGTAATATCTACTGAAAATCAAATGCCTTCTCCTCTAGATGAGGAACAACAAGGTGTCTGTCTTACTGTCAGAACAACTTGTCTCCATGAGCTGTTTGCTAACACATCAAAAATGACGCATGAATAATTGGTAATGATTCAGGAGGTTTTTTCAGGCTCCTGTGTCATTACAAAGCAGATTGGGAGCCACCGGGTCGTACTGCCCTGCAGGTGAGGACTCGGCACATCTGGGTCTGCCCCATGCTTGGCAGTGAGAGCAACACCTGCTCCGGGCTGCTGCTGCTCACGGGTCTGAGCGGGGAACGGGGCAGCAATACAGCTGCAATAATACATCCTCACCGCACTCCTCCCTTCTGCTACCCGCATTTCTCACCCACAGCCCAGACCCCTTCCCTGTGCTGGCCGTCACGCTCTGCGGACCCTTTGCCAGGACAATGCAACTCCCAGAGCTGGGAATAGAGAACTATTCAGTTTTTTCTCATTGCGTTAGATACTGCTGGTTCAGTGAGTTGAATCCTGCCCAGGGCTGCTGGGCTGGGGCAAGGGGAGCCATTGACTCCTGGGGAGAAGCAAAGGGGAGTGAGGGAAGCAGGTCTGCCTCTTCTCTTGGCTCCGCTCTATCACCAAGCTGTACCTTTTGAGCTTAAAGGTGTGTGTTGCCATGTGATTTGTTAAAGAATCAGCATGTCTTCCTTAATACAGTAGTAAGAATAAGTATGCTTTATTCTCCTGAGATGGTGGGTGGGAGGGCAAGAGGGGGCAGGGCCAACCTTCGTCCTGTGAATATTTTCTAGGGATTTTTTTTCCCAGACAGGAATAAGGCATGTGTGTACCTTACAGAAGGGATCCACTGGCCATTTGGGACAAACCACCATAAACTGACATGAATAAGGCTTTGTTTTGAACACGATATTCGATGCAACGCTGGTAGAACATTAAGGAAAACCAGCATTTACCATGCTTTAATATTAAAACTGAGCTCTCGTAGATTATATGCACATCACATCTACATAGTGGACATAATGAAATATGCATTTCGTACCTGTATTGAAATGAATCTTCAGTTTACTTGCAGCCTGTGAACTGCGATGGCGCATGCTTGACGGAGCATTGCTGCTGACGGATCACTGTGCAAGGATGCCTTACGCTGGGGGCTGAGCCACTTGGTGAGTCACTGGAGTAGAATGCGTGGTAGAAAAGCTCATTTCCCCAATTACTCAGAGGTAGAATATTTTTGGATGCATGCCTGGTTTGTGCTAGGAATATTAAGGATGTTTCTGTTTTTCTGATAAAGTTTAGTTAAGAGAGAGAGAGAGATATCATTTGTGCAGTTAGCACTGAATTCTCTCAGCCTACAGCTGAGTTTTGCTTTCCAAATCAGTTTGCACAGCTCTGTCTGAAACATGCCTTGAAACAGTACAGTCGGCTTCTGTATTGAACACAGAGGACTGCATTTACTCTTTCATCTTTGCTTTATATTTAATCCCCCGTAGGAAACTAGCATTGAACTCTCATCTGAAACATGGACTGTAGGAAATCTGTAATTTTTCAAGCCTTGATGGAGTAATTAGAAGATGAAAAGTCATATGATAAAAAAAAGATTTTAAAGGAATAAATGCATGTTTAGCTCAGATAAAGCTATCCAAGTTCTTCAAAATAATGAGTGGAATTAAAACCATGTTTTTAATTAAAACCAAAGCAGTGGAAGGAGTGCCCAAACTTTCCCGTAGTGAAAATYTGAGGAGGCTAAGAGTGAAATAGCACTGGAGCTGGAGGTCAGCTGGTAAAGTGGGGCACGTTCTGTGCTCAGGTGTCTGTGCACGGTGCTGATCGGCTCTCATGACATCTGGATGTGAGCAGTTGAGCGCAGAACTTGCTCTGCCAGCAGCAAACACAAGAGAAAGAGGTGAAAGACTGATCAGTTGTGTGTCTCCGAGTTCAGTAAGTCCATGTCCATCAGGTGGGAAAAGGATGGGCCATTCCCCTAATCAAAGTGTTTCTCTCTCCATTTATTGAATCCTAACCTCTTCTAAACATGTTATTTCTCGTGCCCATTCTGTTTCTGAGGGGGTGGCCGCCTGGTTACAGAGGGCAGCAGGTTCATCTGAGCTGCGATTGGTTCCAATGGACTAAAAAAAGGCACCACACTGAACACGATGAGGATTTCTGACTGTTTCTGCTGGAGGCACAATACTACAACCTTGTTGGCAGATGCTTTTAATGCACTAAAGCAACAAGGTTTGGTAATCAAGTAATGGTAGGGAAAATAGGGTGATACATCAAGCCAGGATATATTTGACATCAGAAGGCATCTCATAACCTCTGCTATAGGCACCAAGCCTCAGTGGTGACAAGGAGAAACCTTTTCTCCCCCTCCAGCCCCTCATCTTTCCTCATGTTCTCTTGTCTGTTGTTCCCCATGTTACTTACTCCTTTTACTTTCCGCAAGCAAAAGAAATCAGATGTATTTAGTGCCTTTCCTCAAATCCTGCTGGGGCTATGGGGCACCTTCTCTGCTCTCAGCTTGGGGTCTGCCACCCTTTGCAGCTGGTGCTCCATTGCTCACACCTGCATCAGACAATGCTAAACCAGACCTTTGGAGGAATGTGTGGGTGTCCGATATGGTTGTTAATGAGGAATTCAAGCCGGTGCTTATAACTAAGCGGACTCTTAACCACAGGTAATCAACCAGAAACAGCAACAGAAGCACTTTAGAGGGAGGTTATAAGTGTGTGCCTTGTCCCTTTGGGGGCTAGGAAGTGTGTCTGTCAGAGCTAGGTATCTGCACTTCTGCAAAATGCCCCTGAATGTCATGTTTAGCGTGAGTCCTCCAGACTGGGTTTCTCTGAGCTGCAGGTGCTCAGTGCTGGTAAGGCATCTGAGCAGCTCGGTGTGGGTAAGGAAATGAGGGCTGTGGGCTTCTCACCTTGTACGAAAAGCCCTTGGATCATGCAGAGTAGCCTTTGCTCCCTCCAGCAGTTTTAAAAGACCTGCTCAGTTGGACATCTAGTCTTGCCCTGGGTGGTGGAAGGAAATTAGGAAATTGGATATTGAAATTAGGAAATGATATTGCACCTCGAATACAGTGTGCAGTTTTGGGCCCCTCACTACAAGAAGGACATTGAGGTGCTGGAGCGTGTCCAGAGAAGGGCAACGAAGCTGGTGAAGGGTCTGGAGAGCAAGTCTTACGAGGAGCGGCTGAGGGAACTGG